>NEWO01000027.1:1191183-1213620 GCA_003013225.1 Phalaenopsis aphrodite
CTTCGACAGGTAACAGTGCAAGCGATGCGAATTGTGACGATCAGACGCGTCGACTTTCTGAATTGCGAAGTTTGTGCGCGCGAGAGTGCGAATTGTCCAGAAAGCCACCCTAAGGCTCAGAAAGGTCATATAGGAATCTCTTTTGGGTTTCCTCATGTCGGTTTTATCCTTCTAAGTTCTAGAAGTCGATACCACACACGCGAAACTCCAAAAGTGGACGGAAGTAAGTCGAACTAAAATGAGGCGGGTCCCATTTCTAAGGTTCTAAGATAGTCGAAGGGAGACCCCTAAGGCTAGATCCTAACTCCTACGAGAAATACTAGACCTCATAAAAAATGAGGTCAACATTTACAAAAGTACTTTGACTAATAAAACTGATATTACTTTCTCTTATATGCATGAAACCTATGTGTATGTCAAAATATAAATTTCAAGTAATATAACTCGATTGTCCACTTGTCAATTACCGGTATTGAGCTAAGGAGTATCCTCCTAAGTTGGTATAGTATAACACATTTCTAGTTGAATGTCGGACTTTATAATACGGGTGACCGATAGTTGCCTTCGGAGTCCCTCGAGAATACCTAAATCTGAGTCTAGCCCGACCTGAATGCTTACGACTTTCTTTTTTCAGATTCTTGTGTATTTTCCTAAGATTTTATTGAAATCTTTGTAGAGCACTCATGATTTTCTCCGAATTTTCTTCGAATTTTCTCCGTGTTTTCGACGGTTTTTTCGAGTTACGGTGGGTCATCTGCCGTTTTTCTCGGGTCTTTTCAGAGCCCACCAATCTACCAGGTATACAAGTTTGTTTTACATTTACATCGTTTACTTTTGTTATTGCACACTTTACTGCATATACACATAATTCATGCCTGCAATATTATTGTTTACTGTTTACTGTGTTTCGTAGCATGTTCCCTTTTATAATTTATGTTGCTTCTACAGACTTATAGGGGACTTTTTAGGTTAGAGACCAGTAGGACACCTGATTTAGGAGGTACCCCGTAGCGAGTCATTGACCCAATAACTGTACATTTATACACACCACAACCCCAAACTTATAATCGATATATTAGGGAGCTTAGAGTAGCCTTTCCAAGAAGTGAAGCGTGGAAGCAAGCGGACGAAGAACGACGATCGACAACGAGGTGTAGGAGGTCTCTTTAGAGTTAAGGTCTAATCGTAGGATGGTTGGGAAGTCACCGGGGTTCCCCCTGGATCTGTAACATCCCCTACCTTTCACTCCATTGACTCCTGAAAATAGTTGTTCCTATTTTGAGCCCTTCTCATTTGATTTCCTCATATTTAACCTTGAAAACCTAAACTTTAAAATTTGAAGACATAACCACTGATCTTAATCGGGAGTCTTTTTAATTGATTTCGGTCATTTAAGATGTAATTAACTATAGTGGCTTGTCTCTATAGGGAGCTTAAGAACCCAGTTTAATATAAACTCTATTTAATCTCCCATTTTAAATACAAAATTTTTTTGTTTATAAAAAAAGGTTTCGCAGACAAAACAGATGTCATAAATCTTTTAGTTTAGGTGGTTGTCTATCAACAAATTATATGCATATTCTTCGAGATAGTGTGCTACTTGTTGTATCACACTCAACCATCTAGACTATTAAATATGTGAAATCCATGCGGTATTAGTTTTCAAAATTAAAATATTATTTTCTAAATTATAATTATATATATATATATATTTATATTTAAATGCCTAAGGGCTAATTTTATTGAAATTAAAAAGATACATAGAGGTTGTATGAGAGGACCCAAAAAAAGGTGTCATACCCATACGATACATCAGACACTAGCATCTTAAAAGATGAAACATAGATAAAACACAAAAAAAAACTTGCAAGAAATAAAACTGCTAGGCACGAGTCAGCTTGGTCTTGCCTCTGCTTCTGGTTCTAGGAGCAGAGACAGCTAACAAATTGCTGAGTGTCGTTTCATTACCCGAAGTTACAAGAGTACCATCCATTAAGTTCTCAAGCTGGGGCGTGCCTCCATTATTTTTCTTCTTTCTAGATGTGTATACCTGTCATTCCTTATCTGATCGGTGTGGTCAACAGATTGTTGTGCATGTAAGAGAGAATGATCCCCCAGCTCCTGACTAGCAGTAACAACATTCTGATTCTGAAGAGGTGGTAAGCATGTCTTTTCAACACCTGATGCATCATGGGGTTGTGGAGCTTCAATACTATCCTGATTATCGAACCCAAGTAAACTATCTGTCAATATATCAGTCGGAAGATAAGAGATAGTATTGTCTCCTATAATCGAAGGGGGAGGTGGCATCATGTCAACCTGTGTTTCAATAGTCAGTGGAATGCACTCCTGAGCGGAGGAGGGACAAATATGAGGTGGGGCAGATCCAGAAGCGTTTTTACTTGAATGTTTTAAATTTGGATGCAACTGATAACATTGAGAAGGAGAATGTCCAAACATACGTCAGTGGGTACAATAAAGTGGTATCTGTTCAAGTTCTGCTTGCTGCTAAAATCCCTGATGTTGTGTGTCATTCTATATTTCTCCCGGAAAAGTTAAAGTAGTATTCCTTTCTATCAAAATTCTGACTTCTGAAGGTCGAGTCAGATTCACTGTAGGCGTATCAGCTTTGTGGGGTTTACCGTATACCATCGCTAAAGCGAAGAGAAGCTCTTGATAAAAAATGTGGATCTTCAAACCTGGGAAGCACAACCAAACAGGAATGGTAGGAGGTTCAGAACGAGGGTCAAAATCCACCGTCCATTTTAAAACTTTCATCACCTGGTTTTCTATTCGAAGAACTCTTCTTGCAAACAAATGGGTGTAGTCTTCGTCATTTGATAACTGAATAAGAATGTGACGATCATCCAATTTACCGATCTTCCAACCCCCTTTCAGCTTCATTTGCTCAAAGTCCTTTCGAATTAGCTCAAGTTTAGGGTTTCCATAAAGAAACTTACCTACTAAGAACAGTCGGCAGGGTGCAGCTACGGTGAAGATCTCTGCCTTAGTGAGAAAGATTGCAGGTTTGTCGTTTTTACGGGAAGTTTTTTTTAGAAATCCGGTTTCAATGCCAAGCGGGAACATATTCGAAAGAGGGGCTGAGACGGGGTTATCACTGGCGAGGGCGGCGATGTAGGAACGTCTTGAAGTCATTTCTTTAGCAAGATGTCGATTGGCACAGACAAACACAGTCAGCCACGAACTCTGGTGAGCGGTCGACAACGTTTGCGGAAGGCGAGTGGAAATGAATCGCTAGGCGACGCAGATGATGGCGTTGTGACACGTGGAAGACGACGCAACTCGCGTCTTCTCCGCCGCAATCAACGACGCCAACGCACGAACGCGTGAGAGAGTGGAGATCGTAGCAGCAACAACAATCGAAACGCTAGGGTTCGCCATGGGGCGAAACCCTAGCAGAGCGGCGGGACGACGACATTCGTTATGGCGGAGACGTGTGTGTATATATATATATATCTATTAAATTAAATTCAAACGACTTTCGAAAATAAAACGGCTGACAATAATTGGATAAAGAAATAATTGTTTAGGAAAGAAAACAAATTTGAAAGCAAGTCTTTATTTCTAAATTCCAGAATTAAGTACACAAAAGAAATGGAATGCTGTTGCTCGTGGGTTGTTGGATTGTAGTGGATGGAGCTGTTTTCCATGGATTGTTGAATGATATAGATGGAATGCGATTTTCCGAAGGTTTCAAGGTTGTTTCCACATGCAATAATAATATGCTCTAGGTTGTTTGGACATATACCGAAGGATAGAAAATGCACCCATATAATCTGTAGATAATAATAATAATGAAGTCGAGGAAAGAAGGGAATGGGATAAACCAGACCTAAAATGGATAGAATTTTTACAAAAACATTTATGCAAATAATTTTGACTTATTATGTGGCACTCAACGGAAAAAAAAAAGGAGAATAAGGATTCATAAAGCCAGTCACCAATAGTTGGGTTAAGAGTTATAATGATGATGATATCTTCTATAACCTTTGTGAATTTGTATTTTTTTTATTTTTTAGTTATCTAGTGCAATTTTGGCACAGTTGAAGCATATCATATCTTCTATCACTGTGTTTTGCATAACTTTATGTATGGTTAGATGTTGCTTTTGATATACTATACGCTGGAGACACTAGCGTTATTCACCAGAGTTTGACTGAACGGCATGAGCTGCTTCATAAGGTTGTAAAACCATTAAGGGGTCGCTTAGAAATTTTGGTGCCTAACGATGGCCTTAATTTACGTCACCCAGTTGGTAAGCTTACTGATTTTTGCTATGTTTTCATGATATTGCAGCTAGATTATTCTAAATGAGAGGCGCATTTAGTATTAAATCAACTAGTTTCTAATCTTATCTTTTTTAAAGGGAAAGTACTGCATTTCTTATGGATTTACATATCTAACAGCTAAAGTTTAATATTTACATTTATTACACATTGGTACTATAAACCTATGTATAAGAAAGTGCATTTGACTTTTAATGGATTAATAAAGGGGTATTTTGGATTTAATGTTAAAGAATTGAGTGTTATGAATGTGAACATTAACATTTAGGTGTTAGATATAAGACCTTCGATTTAAAAAAAAAGAAGAAGTGATGTGTGTAAATACATAAGAATTGTGTGGCATGTATGTACATTCCCGCTTTTTTAAATTAAATATATTGGAAAATGCAATTTCCATTTTTCGGGCCATGTTCCTTTAATATATAGTCTAGTTATGAAATAGAAATTGTGATCCTATTTGCGCATTCACGTATTCCCATTATTCTTAACAGGTTTGATTTACATATTCTTTGCCATTTTTTTGTTCAGACAATTTTGAGGGTTGACCTCTCGCATTCATAATGATTTTGCAGGTCAACCATGCTGGTCTATTATTGTCAATTGTGTAGAAGACGTTGAAAAGTTTTTTAAAGAAACTGTTGAAAACAGGTTTTTCAATTCTCCTACTAATCACATGTTTCTTATATTAATATGTAAGAAAGTAACTATGTTGCTTGTTAATTTAAGTTGTCTTTCCGTAGGCCACTGATTTTTTAACTTTTTTTTTTCTACTAAAAATCCAAATCATCAATTGCATATGTTAGTTTTTGGTTCTTTGGCATCATACTGTTTTTTTTGGGGCATTTACATACATATCATCCAATTCTTATGTATTTACTTATCTAGTACCGGAATTTTACTTTTAACATTTATACCACCCAAATCTTTCATCTCACATAAAAAATGTCACCATTTCAACTTTTAAAAAGTGAAATTCACCTTTTCATGCACCTTTTAATGCACAGGGAAGGTGGCATATATATAAAAATTTGAAGCTTCGGTTTTAGATATGTAAATACATAAGAATTGAGCTATATCTAGTATATCTTCTTTTTTTTCCTACTCTGTTATATTCGAGAATGAATTGAAATCATAATTCAATTGTCTTCTCTTCACCTTAAGCCTTTATATCCTTTCTGACAGAGGGCTATGGGGGTCGTTCATGCTTCCCCTTACTTTCCTTTCCCTCCTTCCTTTTCCCTCCTTTCCTTTCCCTCTCTTTCCTCTCATTTCCTTCCTGTCTTTTCCTTCCTTTCTTTTCCTTCCTTCCTTCCTAACACTTTCCTATTTTAAATCAATTCGTAAAATTTAAAATTACGATTATATTTTATTCTCTTTTCTTATGTTAAATCATTTCCTAAAAATCTGAAATCTTGATTATATTTTTTTCTCCTTTATTATTTTAAATCCTTTCTTATTTTAAATATTTTCCTAAAATTTGAAAACCTGATTATATTTTATTCTTCATTCTTATTTTCGTTACCTAAAGTAATTCTAGCCTCTTTATAAATAGAGGATGATGTGCTTAGAACGAGGGGTGTTGTTTTGAATATCTTAATTCAGGTTTATCCTATATTTTTTCCCTTCGAGGGGTGTATCCAAGGGATTGAGTGGTGCTCTGACTGTGTCTCTCTCCCGAGGTGGTGATTATCCTTCCTCTACCCTTCTCCGTGCTTCCCACATCGCTCCTTATCGCCTTATCTTACTACCGTCGTCCAGAACAACAAGGGATTACTGTATTCCAACAGTTTCAAGTGTCCACCCTCGTTGCTACAGCCCATAACAACAAGGACCTACTGTTTGCTGCAGTTCCAGCCTCCTCAATCGCCTTATGCTCCCTCGCCCTCGTTGCCCTCATTGTCCCAACCCTCCAACTTTGCTTTCGCAGCACCCAACGCCTTCGCTTCGCTGTTTTCCTGCAGCCCAGCAGCCCCAAACAACAACCTTCTGCTGTTTGAACTGCCGCCCCAAGTTGTTCCAGCGGCTGCTCACTCTCCTGCCACCTTCTTACAGCCGTAGACCTCTTTCCTCAGCCACCAACGGCCGTTCAACAGACTTCGTCCTCGTAGTCCCTCACAAACGTTTTTTAATATTTTTGTTCGTCGTGTTTGTTTGTCGTCTATTTCTTGATTTTCCTGTATCGTGTTTGTAATATGTTTGGAATTCAAAAATAATATTTGTGTTTCTGTTGTGGTTTGGGTTACCTCCGGTATCACTTTCTTTTTCGGTTTTGTATCCAAAATTTTTTATAGTCATTCCTATGAAGGTTTATCTTCAACCAATGATGTTTATTGTAAGCATGTAAAATTGACAAGGCCAAACCCACGCATGCATTCTTTTGGTGCTAGCAAGTTGCATTCTTACTAGTGCTAATCAATTTTATCTTTTGTTAATTGGTAGATGGAAAACAAAACTATGCATAGTGATTTTCTCAGTTTTATTAGTTTAGTCCTTCTACTATTTTCATTTCATCAAGCTTTTTTTTTGCCTCAGTTTCATATTTCTTGACTTTTATTTTGCATGTTTACGATAACTAAGTTTGGTTCAATATTGTTGCCCTTTGAATTGACCCTTTTGATCCCCAGTAGTCCTAGCATATTTGACGTAGTGTTAATAAGGTAATTAAGTTAGCCGGTAAGACTGTATTTGACTTGGTGATTGAAATTAGCTCAATTAATCCCCATTGGGTCTAGTTGACTTTTACCTTATCACCATAGTTTTGTTACTTGATCTTGATAAACCATGAATTACTTGTCCTTAGGGCTGATTAACCTTGTCATGTGGGTTCTAGGAGGGATTAATGTATGCAATCTTACCCGATGTTATTGGATAGGTTGTTTCCTTGAGTTGAACCTATAATCTCTGGATTACATTGGAGCACGCCTAACAATTCTGTCATCCATATTTTCTAATATTCCATTATCTATTATAGTCTCTATGTTTTATGCTGTTGCCTTGTACAATAATAAATTTCTAAATTATTTGTTTCAGTATAAGGGTTTTTTTTTTAATTGAAAAAATGTAAAATAAAAGATGATTATTTTTTCCGTTATTTGCTTTTTTATTAAGAGGAAAAACTCGTTCCAATCTGATTATTTCTTATCTTCTCAAGTTAAAGAGAAAGGGAGAATATTATGTCTAATATCTTTAATTATAAAGATAATTTTTAAATTTCTTTGTGTGTTTATTTATTACTTATCTAGGATTGTTCAGGTTGGGTTTCTCTAGAAGAGATTGGGTAGCTGCTACTGGAAATTTGATATACGATGTAGTTCTTGAAAACTTTGGTCCTTAGGCAGTAGTTAAAACCAAATTTTTAAGTTTTATTTTAATAACCCGAAAAGGTTCAGCAGCTTGATGTTTTCTGTTGCCACAAAGCATATATGACATGATTTGTCCGCCAATTTTTTAACTGAAGCGTCTAAACTATTTTTTTTTCCGGAATTTTATATGTGGTTTTATATCTGCTCCCTTTAGCTCCATGAAACTCTCTATTTTCAAAGACCAGTCATTTTTTTTGCTGTAGGAAGTACTTAATAAATAACTTTTTTTCTTAGAAAATTCTAATTTTAGATTTACACTCCATGTGAAATCACATATACTTTTCAAGGTTTAGTAGATTTCATTAGTTTGCATCAATAATCTTTGTCATTGGAGGAAATCTGAAGAACAAGAGCTCTTGTACATTTGTCAAATCTCCTTATTTTCAATTTCAGCAAATTAACAAAACCGTTTTGAACTATTTCCTTCTATTTCATATGTTTTTTCAATCATTCTACTAAGAGATGAGGGGATTGTGCTGAAAGACCTTAGTTCAAAATGGGAACCTGGTGACCGAAGTGGGAAATGGTTGAAGTTAAAGCCTGATTACATACATGCTGGTGCTGATCTTGATGTTCTTATTATAGGTTTGTATTTACATCTTTTTTTTTAATTATATATCCTGTTATTAAGGATTATTATTATTATTATTATTATTATTATTATTTTGATATGCTGTTTTATTGTAGGTGGTTATTTTGGCTCTGGGCGCCACGGGGGAGAGGTTAGGTTAAATTCATGACGAGTATATGCTAGTCATTTGAATGCCAAATACTAGAAAGATCCTATCATTAACTGCACACTCTTTTATAGCTGTTTTATTTAAGATATATTCATCCAATTCATTTTTATATATAAAATTTGATTCAATATGCAGTGCATCTTTTTTTTCCAAAATAACTTATGCTCCTTCTTATTTACAGGTGGCTCAGTTTTTGGTTGGTCTTGCAGAGCGCTCTGATTCCACAAGTTTTCCCAAAAGGTGGCTTAATTAATTTGATTTTTCAGCTTTATGGAAAAATCACAGAACTAGATAGAAGAAACTTTTTTTATTTTTCTTATATTTGAACTTGTAATGTATTTGTTGGGGCTTATAAATGTAAATACAAAGTTTATCAACTCCTTTTTCTATATTTTTTAAGCTAATTTTAATAGTACTAGCCCAAATGCAAGAGCCTACTTTTTTAATCAAGAGTAGTTAGAAAATAATTTTAATTCTCAAAAATAATACAACAGCAACAACAACAAATATTTATTCTACTAAGTGGGGTCAACTATATGAATCCTTTTTCTCTAATGTGTCCTACTGAGTGTCATTTCTTCATTTAATTCTAATAAATTAAGATTATTTTTTATACAACATGCTCAAGTCTTTTTAGGTCTACCTCTACCTTTTTTAACATAAGTCAAATATAAAACATCTACTCTCCTAACATGACCATCAGAATTATGACGTTTAATGTGCCCAAATTATCTAAGATGACTCTCTAATCTAGTATGCCACTTGAGCTACGCCAACCTTTTCAGGGATACATTCGCTTCGCATTTTGTCTTTAAGTGTCAAGCCACTCATTCCCCTAAGCATTCTCATCTCAGTAACAGTTCGTTTATGAAGCCAACATTCTACGCCATAAAGCATTGCACGTCTCACCACCATATTATAAAATTTTTCTTAAAGCCTAATGGTACTTTTCTATCACAAAATAGGTCTGACGGAGTCCTCCACTTCAATCATCTAACTTGAATTCTGCTAATAACATCCTCATCTATATCACCATCACTTTGAACAATAATCCCTAGATATCTAAAACATTCACTTCTTTTAATGATTTGATCACTCGTTATTACAACTCTGCCACTAGATCTACTACTTTTACTAAAAGTAAATTACATATATTCAATTTTAGATCTACTCAAATAAAGGTCTTTAGACTCTAATGTTGACCTCGATAATTCAAGCTTTTCATTGAACACTTTCTCTAGTCTTATCCATAAGAAGGATATCATAAGTGAAAACCATACACCAAGGAACATCCTCTTGTAAATGTCCAGTGAGAGCATCCGTAACTAAAGAAAAAAATATTGGCTTAAAACCAATCTATGATGTAATTCAACTGAAATAGGAAAATACTTGTTCAGTCTTTCTTTTCTTCGAACACAAGGAACAACTCTATCATACATATCTTTAATGACTTGAATATAAATCGTATCAACATCTTTTTGTTTTTATTAGAAAAATTTTGCTTTATGGCGCAGAATGTTGGTGATAAGATAGATAAATACATGTTAATTGATAGATAGATAAATACATGTTTTTAAGTTGTGCTTTGCTTTGCAAAAAGTGACTACTTGCCTAAAAATCATTCTACTCCCTACTCTTTTTTTTTGAGCTACTTGAAATTTAGTCCATCTTAAAAGATTCCAACTATTACTTTATATTATATGTTTTTTTGGTGAGCCTAGAGGTGCTTCACCGTGTTAGTGATCCTCCGTTACCACTTGTGTTGGCCTACATGGTAACATTCATTGATCCACATGTTGATTAAGTTTGGATGAGTGGA
This sequence comes from Phalaenopsis aphrodite, assembly GCA_003013225.1. NCBI lineage: Eukaryota > Viridiplantae > Streptophyta > Magnoliopsida > Asparagales > Orchidaceae > Phalaenopsis > Phalaenopsis aphrodite. Next base: position 1,201,412 of record NEWO01000027.1, read on the forward strand.
TGCTCCAAGAGAAATTTTTGATGACACGAACTGGTTTTTGGCATGTCTAATGACTTTTCAGCCCATAGCCACTTCAAGGAACATCAATGTTGATCTCCTTTGAAAAAGACCAATTGGATCATCCAACTTTAGGATGTTCTCCAATGTTATATTGTGGAAATTAAATAGGGAGCAACAATGATACCGTAGTTAACCCAAACATTAATAGATAACAAAATATTATTACTTAAATTCAATTAGGGAAGTTACAACCACACCACTTAAAGGGAAATTACAAGAACATGACACATGGGGTCCTGGATTGGGGCGGTAAAGTGGGAAGGAGTGAGCAGCAAGGAAAATGGTGGAGGTGTTGTCCAGAATGTTGGGGGAGCGGCGAGGGTGAAGGGGGTCGATATGGGAAAGGATGGGGAATAGGAAGGATAAACACCACCTGGAGTTCAAGAGACAATCGGAGCACCAAAAAAATAAATATATAGTCCTAGGATAACTAGGATTGGACCTCAATCCGATTGGGGGGCAATTTCAAGCTTTGAAGGGCCGACCCGCTCCTCGGAAGCCTGGATTGAACTGGTCTAAGTGCGCCACGTGCAGACGCCCAGTTCAAGCGCCCTTGGCGCAAGCTCCCGCATCATTTGTATGGTAAATTAAGATTATATCCTGAATTTAGGAGAATTTGTTGAAATTATGGCATTCGCCAGTTATTTTTTTATTAGAACGATGAATATATTTATTATGTGGGGCATTTACATACATAACACACAATTTTTATGTATTTACACATCTCACACCTAAACTTTCACATTTACACAGATGGTACTAAAATCTTTAATGTCACATCAAAAATAATACTGTTATCATTTCGTTTGAAAAGTCAAATACACCTTTTCATGCATTGGTTTAAAGCTCCAAAATGCTATGTATGTAAATATGAAAGTTTAGATATGCGATATGTAAACATAAGAATTGTGTGTTACATATGTAATTTTTCCTTAATATGACTGTGTTCTTAATGTTTTTTTTACTAGAATGATCTGTCTTTGATCTTTATTGAAATACTGCTTTACCTCCTTTTCTAATTATCATAAGCTTTGCAGAATATAAGTGCACTATCACAAAAAGTTCAATGATTTATACACAATGCTAGAATTTTATTATCCCTGATATAGCTAACGTTTGTTTAACTATTTTAGGTTCCTTTCCTTCTGTCGGGTGGGTACTGGTCTTACGGATGAGGATCTTGACGTTCTCATTACCAAATTGAAGCCCCACTTAAGGTACTTGCGTATATCTTCTTATGTGTTACTGAAGAAGCAGACGGCATTTGTAGGAGCTATCAGATTCATGTATACTGACTGATAGATTTTTTCTTCACTCATTATTCATTTCTAATTTGTTCAAGGCATCTTAAAAATCTTTTGAAGGCAAAATCTTTTTGTCTACTAATCATCAGATCATATGATAAGAGATATATTCCTTAACAAATGCCTCTTCTTTCTTCAACTTGCTGTGTTTTAGTTGTGACTGATTTTTGCTATAGTGGGTTTTGCGAATTGAAAATACAGGAGGGAATGAATTTTCTAATTTTCACTTTAAGATTTGAAATTTTATGTTTAAAATATATTACTATAAGTTTTGTAGTTTTAGGTTTCATCTGTATGAATTCTACTTGCGTTATGTGTGGTTGCTCTACCGACTGTTATTTAAATCCCATGGGTTTATGGATAGTCTAACAGGAAGTTCAGAATCTGACCTATATTAAAAAAAATTCCATACCAATTAACAATCCACGACTTACTATATACCATAAATCATTTCATATAACAATTACAAGATAGCCGCAGAGGCCACTATCTTTTCATTTAATGTAAATGCAAGTTACAAAGTTGTAAATGTATATTTAACATCATTGATACATCAAAATGAACATCACAATTCTATGTATCTAATATATCATAGAATAACAGATCTAAACAAAAAATCATCTAAAACATATACGTCTTCCATATTTACACATACCTAACCAAAGGTACATCACGTCAATTTTATGCAAAATTTATTTATGACTCATCTACTCTATCAAAGGCTTCCTGAAAAATGATTATTAACTAATGGGCGAGTAATATCTAATTATGTAACTCAGTGGGTATATTATAGCTCTAAATAACAACAAATACAATAGGAAAATAAGCAACATGCTTGATCGTCAATTAATATTACAAAGATCTATGCAAAAACATGATATTTGGCATACTAATCATTATTATAGTATAAATTGTAGAGTGATCTTAATATTTGCCATGTAAGTTGATGTCATAGGCATGACCTTTGCTTTTAAATGTTATCATCATCATTTTGGATCATCAAATAAAATAGTATAGCTTTAGAACTTTAAGGCAAATAATTATAAATTCCATCTCGAGAGCCATAGTGATAGGCGACAGCAATCTGTTGCAAACCTAACTTACTGTTGACCAATACATCTCTTTGTCCACAAAGCAAGGTGCAATTATTACACCTCCTAATGTTTATTGCCAAAAGCTTCATAACATTCTACTGGTAGATATTATCTCTTTTTAGCACACTGAGGCATGACTTTTGCATTTACAATTTCCTATGGTGAAAAGGTTAAAGCCATAAAAACATAAGTGCGTTAGTGTTTCCATTCAATAACGAAAGGGGACTCCATTTATCAACATGCACATGAACATATTCATGTAAACTTTTCTGTGCATTCATTCTCTCTTGCAATAACTTTATTTGTAGGTGTTTTTTAATTTGAAATTGCATTTCATAAACTTTGCAATATCAAACTATTTAAAGTCATAGATATAGCAATATCATGTCATTTACAAGCAAAAGCATAGTGATAGCATGGCGTTTAGAAACATGGTCATAAATTATAGAATAAATTTGGAATTCATTATCATAACAGGGACATTTAAATGAAAATATAGAATAATTACATTTGAGGACATTAAAATATCACATAATCAGATTCGAACATAACCATAATGGTGTCGTTACATGTAGAAAGGACGAAAATGGTAGAAGTAACTGGAATACATCATCATAATAGTTGCACGATTTTTGGAAATCCTAGACGCTAACTAAAAAATGAATATAGCATTTTATTTAAATTTTGAAAGGCTTGCATGCTCTACCTGTAGCAATGTTATGAATTTTATCAAAGAGTAAGGTAATTCATAGCGTAGTTTTTGTGTAATGAATATTCTGAAGAAGGAAACTTTAACAAACAAGTGTAAACTAATGCATGCTCGCTTGGACATGAGATTACCCACCTTAGCAATATTAAGTGAACTAGCTCGTCAACCTCAACATCATATCATATTTGCTCAAGTCATACAACTAAGTAACTTATAAGTTTTTTTCCTGCCATTTATCTACTTTTTCTCTTAAATCTGACATTTTCATTCATGCTCAAACATTACTGTTTTCATAAGCCATATACATATTCATTATACCTTAATGACTGCTGTAACTTTGACTATCAGTTTTACAATACTAACATACATTTTTAAATGTTTACTTAAATTTCTAGTTAATTACAGTTATTTAAATCAAATAGTATTTATTTTCCTAAATTTTCACTCTAATAAAGCTAGTCATGTCATTATGCAAAATAGGTATAACTATGCTGTACATATAATTTGACCTTAGAGCAAGTTCAATAATTATTTGGCATGTATTTATGAGGCATTCTAATTTGAAATCTTTTCTAACATGAATTTATATTGCATATTCTAAGACATGAATGCTTATATAATTTTCAATTTGTAGATATAAAAGCTTTCTATGAAGAGATTGATAGGACCCTTTGATGTGGCGGCGTCTCCTGCACAGAGTGCGGGACGCGGCAGCTGTAGGCTCCCTTGATCGGTTCAGCTTTGCATGAACCGGTTCAACCTAAGGTAGGAGGGAGCCTGCACAGAGTGCGGGACGCGGCAGCTGTAGGCTCCCTTGATCGGTTCAGCTTTGCATGAACCGGTTCAACCGAAGGTAGGAGGGAGCCAGTTGATCCTTTCCCAGTGTGGGAATTGCTGCCTAACTAGGGGGATCCCACCCTTAGCTATCTTAGTAGTATTTATATGTTGTTTTTTATGTATTAGGAAAGTTTTTTTATGCGAAATGCTAAAGGCACCAGTCAGCTAAATCAACTGGCAATAATTCCCGCGGGAATTAATCAAGTCTAGTGGACCGAGTGGGAGTATTCACGAATTTTGTACGGGAGTGAGACTACCCCCCTCTTATTCCCTTATGTGCTCTTCTCTATATGGAAAAACTTTAATTGTTATTTTCTAGATTATTCCTGCCTCCCTGCAGCCTTCCTTTTGTGTAGGAGTTTCCTTGCTATTTGTTTCCTTTTTCTTCTCTAATGGGAGTCTATAAATTGTTGTTTTCTGGTTGTAGGATTTAGTTTTTGGTTGCTGCTGTGTTCAGATATCTCCTTTGGAATCTTTTCTCCCTTGCTAGGACTGTATCCGACGACGGGTGGTGCTTAAACTGTATCCCGCTCCGAGGTGGTGTTGTATCTCCCCTTACCTCCCTCCTGAACCTGTTCCCTGCATCCCCATAGGTCGTTGGCCACATCCTCTCATCCCCAGCCTCCTGGCCGCCCATCTATTGTCTCTGCCCCTGCTGTCCAGGTCCCTTCCTAGCCTGCCGCACTTCTGTCCCAGCCTTCATACCTGCTGTCCACCACTCCCGACCCTTCTCCACATCAAGCTGCCCCATTACAGCCATTAGCCGGGCTGTCCCAGCCCGGCTAATGGCTGCCAGCCCCCATCAACCCTTCCCCTGCAGCCACCATTGTTGTACAGCACACCTAGTGCCCACACTTCTCCCTAATCTACTTCGCAGCCGTCAACCCTTCCCCATACCCATACCACTTGGTCAACGCCGCCACCACTCGCGGATCGTCTCTTCCGGTCCTAGCTGGAGATTATTTTGTATTTGTATTTTCTTTCCGGTTTGTATCGTGTTGTAGCCCTATTTTTACATTAATAAAAGTTTGCTTTTGTATTTCGACCGAATTCCTAACTAGTTCCAAGATCAGTTTTTGCATCAGTTTTATGTTGGGACAGATGTCGGCATCTCTAGTTCTCCCTTTTTGGACTGTATCCAAATGCAAGTGGTGCTCTAGCTGTAACTCATTCTGAGGTGATTATTATCCTCGACTTTCCTTCATCCACAATCTTTCTTCTGCTAATTACATTGTTGTACCTTGCTGCAACCCACCTGGAAACCGTCCTGTGGCTGTTTATCTGCTTCCCTTCTGCCCCCCTATCCACCTTCTGCCTCCTCCTTGCCAACTGCAATTTTAGCTTCCCCTTCCTACAACAATCCATAGCCTCTTAACCATCCCCCTGCCTCCCCTGCCAACCGCAGCCCCACTTCCACTCTACAGCCAACAATCAACAGCCACCCCCCACCTTCCCCTTATCGCAGCCAACCACAACTCCATCTTTCCCTTTCTTTAGCCATCCACAGCCTCAAACATCCTCCTACCGTCCCAATCCACCAAACTGACCACCACCCTTAGATACACTTAGTTGTGTTAACTTGTGTATCTTTTTGTATTTCCCTTTTAACTGTGTTTCGTTGTAATCTCATATTTTTTTTCAGTAATAAAAATTCTTTTTCTCATTGTTGTTGATTAACTCTGGTATCACACCTTCGGTGTAAAAAATCATGAAGAGATATATGATTTTATCTTAATTTGAGTATGATGAAGCAAAGACAAACTCTATTCATGTATCCTTATCTAAAGTAACACTCATTCTAAATTTTCATAATTATAATAGTAAAAAGATAAATGATGAACACATCATGCATAACTCTTGATTAGGTTTTGCTCGTAATCATTGATCATAATCAACCCTACATGATTAACTAGAGTGCTAATCATTTGGAATTTACTTTGCTTGAATAAAAGGAAGGAGAAATGCTTGCAATCCCAGAGATCATTCTTCATCTTGGACCTTCCCCAAGCTTCCTCCTTGTTTCAGCTTGCTTTTGGGTGGGAAGAAGAAGAAAAGAGAAATAGACTACTCTAAGGTGACAATTGACATGCTGAGCTGAGGAAGGGAGAACGTGAATTGATTTCTCATATTAAGCTAATCAATTGCATCGATGTTATGTCCATGCATTCCTCGTATGATCACTAGGAAAGTGAAAGCGTGCCATTTATAGAAGCTTGTCTATGGAAACCTTAATGTTCTTCTTTCTTTTTTTGACACGTTTGTTAACTTTCTGGATTTCAATATCTAATAGATAGAATTAAATTAGTTTCTTTGGAATTTCGATTTTTGTGAAGAGCTTGAGAGAGAATGTGGAATGGAGAACGTGAATTGATTTCAATTTTTATTGGCAATAAGATATGAAACCTACAAGCATTGAAATTTCTATTTATAGACGAAGGATTATAAGATAAAATAACGTTTATTTAAAATGTAATTAACTTCTAAAAATAGATAAATCCTACCGCCCTATTTTAGGAGAAGATGGTCCTAAAGAAAATTGACTTCCTACTAATTAAATAAATAAAGGATAATTTATTTAACGGGATTGTAGTTAGATAAAATATATTGGCTAAATGTAATCTGGACTAGAATCTTGTCATGAATCAGTGCTTGGGTATTGATGCTTCTTATGCCATATCAGTGTACAGTGCTTGCGACGTTCTTTTTTCTTCAGGAAAAGATTGTTTTTATGAGTATCTGTACTGTTATCTTTGAAGTTTTATATCTAGTCGGCTTTAAGTACCTGAATTCTATGTTATTTGCTTGCTTGAGTTTCTCTTATGTGACTTTTCTCGACTTGAGCTTAGTTTTGAATTTCAAAAATTTAGTTGCTGCATTTTCTTTATTTATTTGTTCCATTTTACTTTCCAAGCACTCATTTTGGAGCTAAGGATTTTAATTAAATAGCATGAATGCCAATATCTCCCATTGTTTATACAGGAAGAATGAATACCCTAAAAGATCACCACCTTTTTATGAAGTAACAAATAATTCAAAAGAGAGACCAGATGTTTGGGTTGAGAGCCCTGATAAGTTAGTATTTTATTCTCATTGTTCATTGCATTTCTGTGATGTGCACCTTTTACATTATTTTCTTTATATGCAGGTCAGTTATTCTCTCTATTACTAGTGATATCAGAACAATAAAATCTGAGGTACTTGACAAAAAGAATTTGTTGTCAATTTTCAAATCTATTTTTTATAGATCTTTTTTTTCTGATTTTTTTTATGTCTTAAATATCTTATTTATTGTGAATGGAATTCCATTTGCCTAGGTTTTTGCTGCACCCTACAGTTTGAGGTTTCCACGCATACAACGTGTGAGATATGACAAGCAGTGGCATGAGTGCCTCGATGTTGAATGTAAGAAATTGGTAAAGCTGAAAAAAAAATCCGATCTCTTATGTAGATGAAATAAATCTATTTGGGTAGAAGTATCAGTGAATGCGCAAGTGTACTTGTTTTGATGCAATGTTTGTGCTGCCATGTAATAGCAAATGCCACTGTAATATAATAATTCATTTTTGTCATTTTTTTGTTGAAATGATACGTGCTTGTCGTATTATTATTATTATTTTTTATTATCTTTTTCCTTTTCATCTATGCTATTTTAATGTAAGTGTTGCTGCTGCTGTTTTAAGGTAATATGCATAAGAAATGACCGCACACAAGACTTTCATATTGAGTTCATCGATCCAACTGGATTATCTTTCGATAATCATGAAACTAGAGGAATTTTATGTTTGAGTCTAACTTGCTCGAAATTGATTTGCTAGTGAGCTCAAGCTGTGAGCTTGAACTCGATCTTGAGCTGATTCGGCTCATTGACTCACGAGCCAAGTTGGGTAGAGTATATATCTATACCTCAATCCCTTTCTCTCTAATCTAGTAATCTCTATTAGAGGTTAATCTCAAGCTTCCAACCAACCAAATTCTTTTTTAAGCTGTTGGCTTTATCAATCTTTTTGCAATGCCTCTCACTGCTACTTCCTGTCAAATTGAGCTCGAGCTCGGGATAAATGGACAAGTGGAGCTTGAGCTTATTTTCAAACCTTAACTCAATCTAAAGTTCGAGTTTGAGCCGAGTTTTTGACGGACAAGTCGAGCTCGAGTTAATCATGACTCGAGCTTAGCTTGACTCATTTACACCCCTAATTTTATTTGTGGTGGTGTTATATAGTATTTGTAAGAGAAGATTCTATATTTACCACTTTTATAAAGGTTCTTGAGATTATTTCAGTGGAGAATTTTATGATCGCCAAGTATTTGATGAGAACAATAAAATCGAGTTTCAAATCTTGAAAATATATAGTGTGTTCTAGGGAGATGTAGCCTATTGCAGTTTAAAGTTATTTTCTTTTTCGTGCACTAATTTCAGTATATAGGCCACTGATATGTAGATGTTACCAGCATGTGGTCTTCTTATAGATAAACTTGTGCAATTAAAGTGATGAATAGAGGCCGTGTGGTTAAGTTAAAAGATTATAAATGAGCTATTATTACGACGTCACCGCATCAAATTTTCATAAACCAAACCCAACTGAGATAGGTTCATTGCTTTACATCCATAATTGAGCATTTATCATCGTAGAACTTATTTTACTGATATTTGCATAGAACTTTCTTTACTAATTAATCGCACATTGTAGCCAATCATCAGAGTATCAAATATCATAGGAAATATATTGGAATACATTACAGCATAAAGAAACTGCATTGAGATGTTAAATATAGATTATATATGCACAATAATGTCAGGCTAAAATCAGTAGTTGAGGAAGGGTTGAAGTGTATGATAGAAGGATTTTTAAGAACATTTCAAGTTTGGAGTGCTTTCTTTTCTAACTGTTTGTGTGGGCTTCATTAGTATGCTTTACAATTCAATATTGTCTACAGCTAAATTTACTGTTAATTCTGTTTTATCTTTGAATGAATTGTCTCCATGTTGGCTTTTGACTCACCAAATTTTTTTCACTCTTCATCACAAATTCTCATAACATACTTGTTGTGTTTTCTTTGTTGACCACTACTTTGATGGAAGTGTTATCATGCACTGCCCTCTTATTCCAATATGACAACACAAAGCACCCTTATCCTTTCTTTAGTTTGAACCGTTACTTTTATCCTAGGTTTATATTTTTGAACTAGAAAGTATCAAAATAGTCCCCTGACTCTTTACGAGGTGTCATTTTCATCCCACAGTTTATAAAAGTTTAAATATAGCCCTTGTCTTTTTTAATATAGCTTTAAAGAATCGTCAATAAGGACTATTTTGGCCCACATTAAAACAATCAATGGACTAATCTATCATTTTTATAAACTTTGAGACTAAAATGACTCAATGCAAATAGCCGTGAGACTATTTTGGCACTTTGCATTTTTTAACATATGCATTATATATAAAACTTCAAAATGACTACGAACTTATAATTTATAACATATGAATTTCTTCTATTGAATTTAAATCTTTTTATTATTATATATCATCATATACATGACGTATATTACTTTGTGAATATATTTTTATAAATCTCATTATACCTTGTAATTAGATTAGGACTTTTTCTGTTTCAGCATTTAGGGATTTGGTGCAGTCAAGCAATGGCACTACACAACGGAGAGTAAATCAAGGGGCTTTGCAACAACTTAATGCAAAGCCCAAAAGGATAGCAAGGAAAGGAGAAAAAAGAAGCATTTCTGTCATCACACCCCACTCCATCCAGGCTGATGTCTCTGCTGTAAAGAAGACGTTGATATTTGCAAATATGATGTTTTGTATCCTTGTGATCTTATTTTGCCTTCTATTTGTTTAAGAGTAAAGTGCTAAAATAGTCCCTGTGCTATTTTAATGCAAGCTAAAATAGTCTTCACTAGCTATTATTTCAAATCATATTAAAAGTATCTGAGGACTAAATGTACATTTTTATAAATTATGGGTTTAAAATGACCACCTATGAAAAGTCTGGGATCATTTTGATACTCTTCTCATTTTTTTTACCATTACATGCAAAAACATGATTACTTCAGCTCGTATTTTCTTTCTAGCTTTTTTCCATGTTGTCTTATTGTTATTTTTTGTATCTGTTCCTTATCTATTATAGATTTTGTGAATGTTCCCTCATCTTCTTCAGTAGATTATTTCCACAAACTAGTAATTGAGAATGCAGGAAAATTTTCTATGAATCTTAATGATACAGTAACTCATTGCATCGCAGCTGAGAAAAAAGGTACTTAATTGTCATCCTTACAATGTCCAAACTATTAATGGAGTGTTCATAATTCCCAGGCTTTTCTTACTCTCCATTTTGCACCCTAAACTTTTGAAGACTCCGGCTTTTTTTCTCTCTTTTCTTTGATAGGCTGATAAACCAGATTAGAGAATTAGAAAGCCTTGGATCAAAAAGAGCACAACCTAAATAATTGGGGAACTAATTTGATTATTTTTTTTCTTTTAAATTTCTATTAATGTCCTGCTAATTGCAAAACCTACACAACTCACAGGCATTAAATATCAAGCAGCCATACGTCATGGGGATATCATCCATTATTCTTGGTTTTTGGACTGTTGCAATCAAAAGAAACTTGTGCATTTACAACCCAAGTTGGTTTTAAATTGAATTTTTCCGCCTTTTTTTTTTACTTTCAGTTCATTGAGACCTTAGAATAATTTTATTTTCATCTACTATGGAGGTACTTTTTGTTTTTTGCTGATTCTTCCAAGAAGAAGTACCAAGAGGAGATTGATGCATTCTCTGATTATTATTACTGGGATGTTGACATTGAAGATATAAAACAGGTAAACTTCTATAGCATACTGTCAGATCTTATTTAATTTCATGAGACTATTTAATTCCATTAGACCATTTAATGTCAGTTTAATAAAAATTGGTGCAACTAAAAGATGAATATGGTCCAAGAGAACAGGAAAGGTAGAGGGATGGAGTTGAGGAGATGGACTAGATTGCCTCAAAAGGAGTTGACACGGGACTCGCCTGAGGCTCGACCGGTTTAGCAAGGGAGTCACAGGGAACTGGCCAGCCCTTTTTTCTAGCTAGGGTTGCGACTCAAGCGAAGGGGTTTTAGTTTTTCTCTCTGATTTTAGATTTTTGTCCAGCTTGTCGTCGTCCGCCATTTCCCCTTCTAAAGCTATATCCGAGGGCTAGGTGGTGCTCTGTGTCATGACCCAACTTGAGGTTTGGAATTAACTAAGACGAGAACAGACAGTTGGACAATTTGAATTAAATTTTGTATATTCATGTACAATTTAATAGAGGAAAAAACTACTAATCAATTTATATTAAAGCAATATAATTAGATTTATCTCGTTACAAGTTATTTACATCTTCTATACACATTTTCTCTTCTATTGTTCATCTTTTAATCAATTAAATTAACCTGAAAAGTTATCTTAAAATAAATTTGAGCTAAACAAACTAGTGAATACTCATACTCCTGAATTATAATAATACAATGGAAAAAGAAAGCAATATGCATGTCAGGTAAAACTTTTTAACAAATTAATATAAATATTTGACATGTTATTCAATGAATTTTAGTATATCAATATCATTTTATATCTATATAACCATTATAGGAGCACCGTTTAAAATTTTGTACCACTTAAGGTACTCTAATATCATTTTTCATTTACGTGCACAACTATATTAATGTTTTCTCACTAGTACCATCAATGGGTAATTTTATCAATTAGTCATGCACATACAATTAATCTATGCAAATCTTATTATTCATAATTTCATATCACTCATGTAATACTATAATGCATTAAATATTTCAAAATACGAGTTTATAAACACTCACATCTAAATGACTGATAAAATTTAATAATAGTAAAATTAATTGCATTAATCAAGCATAAATAATAGCCCATAAAACTGGTTTATAAGAGTACCCACCTCGATAATGATTAGTCTTTTATTTGAATTATCTTGACGTTGAGCCTTATAAAAATTGAAAGCTTAACATGATATTAATGTTGTAAGAAATTTTATTTATTTATTTATATTATTTTAGTTGGCTAACTAATTATAAAATTTTATTTATGTAATCCCACTTAAAATTTCTATTATATATATATATATATATATATATATATATATATATATATATATATATATATATATATATATATATATATATATATAT
>NEWO01000027.1:1227979-1243899 GCA_003013225.1 Phalaenopsis aphrodite
AATGTCATTAGTCCTTTGCACCTTTAATGACACATGTTCTTTAGACAGTGATTTATCATTATAAATTGTCTCTTGAGAATTTATAACATTGTGTGTGATTATTTTATAAAGTACATTGAATTTGAAAATTGGGCAGTTCATCCCTTGGTTTTGGCATGACATGCCTATTTCTATAATACTACAGTAAACCATGTCATTGATTGTTTCGATTTAGTGTTTTGTTCTCAAACACCTACAAAAAGGCAATTTTTGTTGAGAGTTTTGCCTACTGTTTTTGGGGTTGAGTTTACAACTTTATTTACTATTTTGAGGCTGGATTTGGAGAGTTTTATCTACTGTTTTGGGTTTTACTTTATTATCATTTAAACGTTTCTTTTTAGGTCGATTCACTTGTTGTTTTTCCTCTTGACTTTACTAGTTTTGGAAGTGGGTATTGTCTTACCCTTCTTTTGTTTTATTTGTTTTTAAATGGTTAAGTCGAATAGTGGGATTTTCTGATTTAATTATTTGGAATACGCTTAGAAATATTTGAAAATTAGTTGGAAAACACTTAATTGAGGGAAATAACTTGAATCACTTTAAGCACAAGTTAAAACATAAGCTTCCTAGATTTTAGGAGTACACCCTAAGTGAGAGCTCATCCACCTAATTCTCAGCATAAGCTTCCTAGATTTTGGGAGTACACCATGGGTGAGAGCCCATCCACCTAATTCTCAGCATAAGCTTCCTAGATTTTAGGAGTACACCATGGGTGAGAGCCCATCCACCTAATTCTCAGCATAAGCTTCCTAGATTTTAGGAGCACACCCTAGATGAGTGTTCATCCACCTAATTTTTTTTTTGAAGGAGCCAGATTCACAAACTGATCAAGACACTAGGCACCAAGATGCACCGAGACGTAGTTCATGCTTCCATAATTTAATCAACAGTGAAATTCCCTCAATGACTTAACCTACAATAAAACTCAATGCATCGGGATTTGAGCTTGAACATTACATTCAAATCCTCTTGGCAATTGGGGAAATCTGTTAATGCCACATATGGATCATCGGACTAGGATAAGTCTAAGGTCTAAGTGGCGAGGGCGATGACGACATTGCTTATGTGTGCTTGAACGAGGGATACGAAGTGAAATTATTAGAATAGTATCTCCTACCTCGAGGACCTTCTATAAGAGAGAGGAATGACCCATGATACTATTCGCCGATTCTTGGTGGGATCGTTGCCCCCGACACTCTTATGTTGTCAGTAGTTCTAGCACGATTAGAGTGATTAACATGTGGACTATATGACTTTACAAAAAAAATATTTACGAAAATAAAACAAAATCCCTTTTGCATGATTAAAAGAACTCTGCATAAAAAAGACTAAAATAATAACTTTTGCATAAAAATCTATATAAAAATTTATAAAGATCCACGGCTAGTCACTTGGATTGAGGTTAAGAACTGCCTTTTGTAGATTGTCGAGTCGGTAACTCCTGTTCAAGATCGGGAAGCACACAGCCCAGCTCTGAGCCCCCCACTTTCACCAAGGTCTTATACCAAGTCTTGGTCTTTCATGTGTGGCTAAGTGTTTTGTTTGCTTGTGATTTCTACGACTCGTTTTTCATACTTTTGTGCCGAGTTTTCTCGCCCCGTTTAATTTTCTTGCAAGTTTATTTAAAACTCATGCAAATCATACTATGATCGCAACATTAATAATGCAGCAGTAGCAGATGCCCAGTTACGCTTTTACAGTTTATCTACAGCATTTTACTTTACTGTTATTTACCTTTCAAGTACATTTTTATATACCTATAATTTGATTATTCTGCATGCAAAACCGGTGCTGAAACTAAAACTGAAACAAAACAAAACTAAACATTGACATCAAAACTGTGAAGCACAAATCACCACTCAAACATTTAAACCTGGAGTCATCGTGACGACAGGAGCGTGGAGCCAACTTTGTGGCAGCAGGACGAGGAGCTTGGAACGAGCAACAAGAAGATCTTCTTCAGCATTTATCTCTTCCTTAGCATAATAACAATTCATAGGACTTCGAGGTAGCTCGCCTAGCGCGACGTAAATCCTCACACTTCCTTTTAGGCTCTTGTACAACCATGTTGTGCAGCATAAATCCTAGCTCGCTTTAGGTTCTGAGGTTGTTGTGTGGTACGACGTAAACCCTCCTTTCTCTGTGGGCTATTTGCATAATCGGGTATTATGCAAATGTAAGTCCCAAATAATAAAATTGGCAGGATTGAACATTCAAATAACATCATCTCTAAAAATGCAGTCACACAGTAGGATAGTTTGGGAAGTCACTGGGGATTCTCCTCAGGATCTATGACATCCCCTACCTTTTCTTTTATTTGGACTCCTGAAATAACTGTTCCTATTTGAGCCACTCTCACTTGTTTTTTTTTCCACATCCTACCTTGAAAACCTAAACTTTGAATTCTTGAAGACTAGAATCACTGATCATTATTGAGAGTTTTCTCAAGTGATTCCCGTCACTTGGGATGTAATTAACTATAGGGGTTTGCCTCTATAGGGAACTTGAAACCCAGGTAAAATAAACCGTATTTAATCTTTGTATTAAATAGGGGAATTTGTCGGTCATATATAAAAGGTTCGCAGACCAAATGGATGTCACAAATCTCTTAGTTTGCAGGATTGGGTCTATTATCGGAGTCTACACTTTTCTCTTAGAATATGTAGCATTCAGGGTGTCAGACACGATTATGCAAATTATTGGACTAATGAGATCCATTCGGTCTCATTTTTTTCGAAAATTAAAACATACTACTTTCAAAATCCAAACTATATATCTATTATATTAAATTAAATTTCAAAAATTATTTTCATATTTCATATTTTCAAATCCTCAAAAAGTTGACCGACAATTACTTTATTGGCTCTTTCATCAAGATTCAATTAATCAATTCTAAGTCTTGGTCTCTGATATTACTTTTGTCATGACTTGGCCCAGGTTTTGGAAAAGGTTGGAACGGATTGTTGGACGATGTGAATTAATTTTTGTATATTCTTCTACAATATAACAGATGAAAGAGCCACTAATCAATTTACATTAAGCAGTAAAATTAAGTTTACTTCATTATTAGTTGTCTACATCTTCTATACACATTTTTTCTTCTATAACTCATCTTTTAATCAATTAAATTAACCTAAAAAATTAATTTAAATTGTGTGCTAAACAAGTCAGTGAATATTCATGCTCATAAATTATAGTAATATAATAGAAAAAGAAAGTAATTACATGTCAATTAATTTTTTTTAATAAGTCAATATAAATATTTGACATGTTATTTAATGAATCTTACAATATTAATATCATTTTGTATTTGTACAATCATCACAGAAGCATCGTCTAAAATTTTGTATCATTTATGGTATTTCAATATCAATGTTCTTTTTCATTTACGTGCACCGGTATATTAGTATTCTCCCTCTAGTATCATAAAGAGGCGACTCCGTCATAGGCAGTCATGCACATACAATCAATCTATATAAATCATATCATTTATAATTTTATATCACTCAATATATAATATTATAATGCATTAAATATTTCAATATATGAGTTTATAAGATTTCACTTCTAAATGATTGATAAAATTTAATAATAGAAAAATTATTTTAATTAATCAAGTATAAATAACAAACCATAAAATTAGTTTAAAAGAGATACCAAAATGATACTATAATTTAAGAATAGGAGTAGTCAATTCGATGACGATTAGTATTTTATTTTTGTTTTTATGTCGATCCTTATATATATAATTACATTAATTAACATAACTTACCCTGGTCGCACCCTGCACTCGATTCTAGTCGCTCTACACGCGATAGCTCCACTTGATTCGGCTCCTTACCCCTCGAGTTCCTCTTCTTCTCCCGTCTTTCATTTTTGCACACTATATGCGAGTCCTCTAGGACTTCTTCCACAAAGTTGGTGGCTCGATACCTTTGTCGACGCCTTCTCTACTTGCCACTGACGCCGCTGCCACTCTTTCCCTCCTCGGACTAAGGGAAATTCTAGCTAGTGCTCGTCTCATACACTCACTGATCTCCTGATAGGTAACTCTTACCTTTGTTGCGTCTTTTTATAGCAAACTCATCACGTAGGCTCGTTTCAACTTCTTGACTGTTCGATTCATCTCCAAGTTGTTCGGCTATCCAGCCCTCTCCATTCATCTCCCATTTGCTTGACTCCTCGCTTTTGCTTCTCCAGTTTTTTCATTTTCTCTCCCATGGTTACAGAAATGGGATATTACAATTCGGTTGTAAATCCTCCAAGGTAGTGATCTTCTCCAATTATTTGAGAAATGCTTTGGTTGTAATTCAATCCTGCGATGATACTTATCTTCCCCAATTCCCCTCCTTTGTCTGCTGTCTGTCACCTCCCAAAAGAGCCCTTATGGGTGGTGGGCAGCCCAGGACTTAAATACTGCTTTTCGGCCATACACCTAGCCAATGTGGGACTATTTGTCCGTGACATTCTCCTCCACCCAATCACGTGATGCCCTCGTCACGGATCAGCTCCACCATGGGTCCCACTGGACCATGGAGAGTCCACACACCTGGCAGGCAGTAATCTGCTCTGATACCACTTGTCACCTCCCAAAAGAGCCCTTATGGGTGGTGGGCAGCCCAGGACTTAAATACTGCTTTTCAGCCCTACACCTAGCCAATGTGGAACTATTTGTCTGTGACATGCCGCTACCTTTAGTGCCCTATCTGTAATAATAGAAAGTTAAAATAATCATAATAATTATAATAAACCGACACGTCCCTTTGGTTATAATATAACCGTTGCAGCCCATATTCGATCGAATCAAACATAACAAGTGAGGAAGAGGAAAGGAAGCTGCATAGGAGAATGAAGAAGTTGCGCTACTGTATAACATCATTCCCTAGCAAGGAAGGAGGAGAAATCAAAAAGAAGGAGAAGGAAAGTGGTCGAGTGACATCAAAAGACTTACTTGGACCGTGTCGCGATCAAGGAGAGGTTGGCGTTGTGTGCTCGCTTAGGGAAGTGGTGGAAGAATAAAATTGTGTGTGCCATCTGCATCGAGACTGACATCTCCTGCATGTTGCTTGTGCAGAGGAAGGAGGTTATGCGATCGGTCTGTGGGAATGAGTCGAGACTAAAGGTGAATAGAAATATGAGTTGAATTTCTTGGGGCTTTGTTGGAGTACAGGAAAACGAGGAGAAAGAACGTCAAAGTCGGCGAGGCAATTTGTCTTGTGCATAGGAAGGAAGGGGTTATATGCCTGTGTTTTGTTGGGGTGAGACGGGACCGAAGGAAGAAGAACTCACGCAATCAAGCTGAGACTGAAAGGAGGATCGAGTGAGCTTCGCGCGTGAGCTAGGACAAAGGCCGAAAGTCATATAAGGTTTATTTAATATTTTTATAAGTTAATTAATGTGTGTTAGTATGTATAAATTTTATATGTGTGTGAGTGATCCATTTCTAATATCTGAATTTCTAGTTATAATTATAATGAATGTAAAAGAAATTTATTTTCGTTTCTGAACTCCTCACCACCAATCTCTGTCTAATAGAATTTTCGCTTTCTGTAAGAACAGATATTTTGCAATATGATTGGATCTGTAAACTCCAACTCCAAAATGATCGAGCATTACAGGAAGAAATATCTTCCAGTGAGAAGAATGGGTCTGTTTCATGGTTGTTTCATTTACTTACATGAAATGCCTTTTAGGTAACTTTCCCTGCCATTTTGATTTTCATTGTATGCAATGAATTCTTAAGTTATGTCTAGTTTTAATATTTCTACCATGCTAAATGTAAAATCTCTTTCTGTTGAAGGAATACCGAGTTCAAAGTAATATCAGAGCTGGCCATGAGAAGGTTGAAACTTGAAATTGCAATGCATGGGGGCAATGTTTGTGACGATATGGAACCTGCGACACATTTATTAGTCTATTCAGTGGTTGGATCACATGACTTTGAGGAGATATATGAAAGGTATTGATCTATATTTTAGTAAGCTATGTGTAATTTTAATAGGGGCATGTACATGCATGCCTCCCAATTCCTATGAATTTGCATATCTAACACCTAAACTTTGCTTTTATATTTATCCTATCCAAATATTGCATATGCATCAAAGACACCACCATTTCAAGCATATTTGAGGTGGTATTTATGTAAATATTGAAGTTTAGGTGTCAGATATGTAAATACATGGGAGCTTAGTGGTATTCATGTAAGCCTTCCATTTTAATATAACTTCAAAAGAATATTTGTTTTTGTTATATTGTGGTCATTTCCTCGAACAATTTAATGAAATAAATTTATGTGAAAACTGTTGGGTGGTGGCTTTTGGCTTTATCCTCCTGGACTTCAGGTTGGGGCAATGGCTTTTACCTATGTACCTTGGCTTAATCAGCTTTAAAGGTTTAAAATGAAAAAATGCAAAACAATGTATTCATAAAAAAAAGGATAATTTGCATAGATGAAATTTAGTCAAGCTAAAATCAAATGGGCATTAAAATAAAAAGAAATATTAGAAAGAGAGCATACTATCACATGGGCTGAAATAAATTAACTTCAAAAGAAATATTTGTTTTTGTTATATTGTGGTCATTTCCTTGAACAATTTAATTTATTATTGCAAGGTACCAAACTAATTTCGAGTATACGAGTAAATTTGAAGAGTTTTTGCTACGATATAAAAATTCTATAAATTATAACTTGATTTGCTTGATAAGTATTAAATGCAAAATTTTGAGATGAATTTGTTGAAGGCCGACAGATTTATTGGAAATACTTGTGTTTATTCTCGTTGGAAGCATCACATCAAGCAAAGATATGTTTATAGTTTACTTTTTTTTCTTTTAGAAGTTGGTTTATTTTGTTTGTTATTTATATAATTTGCTAGAGTTGCAATAATGGGAGTTCTTCTTCAATTATCTTGTAGCTTTGAAAGTGAAAAGTAATTTGAAAAGCTTATGGACTTAGGGTTCATATTGGACAATTGACTATGAATAGGAATTTTGGGAATTTTCAAATTATGGTTGGAAATTATTTTGGATTTTAATTTAATCTTATGTCAATCATATCTACCAGCCTTGATCTATTCTTACAAATTTAGACTTTCAGATAGTATGAAAGGTAACAATTAGCATCTACAAATCGTGTATTAATATATTATAATGAAGAAAAAGGAATAATATGGTTTTACAACCATTAAATATACACTAGTGCAATTAAAAATATGAACAAGAAAATCATTTTAGTGCAAGGTTGATCATGAAACATTGGCCATAAGAAGATTGAGAGAAAAAAATGATCATAGAAAAAATATTATAAAAATAATATAAATATGATAGATCAACATCATTCAATGTGCTAAAAAAAGGTCATGGGAAAGTATATGAAATGATATTTAATCTTACAAAATTTAAATGTGCTCTTTTTAGGCGCTTGATGCATAACAAGAGGTGTTTTCTTTATAATAAACCACTAGGGATGAAGAAAGTTGCTTGTGAAGAATCTTATGATTCTGTGATTTTCTTGTCATTGCAGTTCTATTAATGTAAAATCCTTTGCAATTTACATGTTCTTAGCCGCGTGAATAATTAAATGTGTAATTTGCTTTATTCTTTTTATGATTTTCACAGCATTCCATCAACTCAGCGCCACCTTTTACACCAGAGAAGGTTACATGTACTGGTGCATAATTGGTTGCAAGATTCCTTGGATAGAAGTGTAAAGTTGCCCGAAAATGATTATAATATGAAGCCAGATTCTTTGGAAGAATACTCGTTCGAAAAAAAGTAAGTGTAACCAAATTTTTTGTGCTCAAATTTTATTATTTACTGTTTTGGGTATTACCATGAAGATGTCATCATGCATAGATAAGGCGGCATATATGCAAAAATTAAAGTACGAAAGAACTGAGCGGGGTATGTATGTAAATCCTCTATTTTTTTTGTGTAAATATCGGGCGAAATGATTTGAGTGAGGTGGTAAAATTACTATTTTTATTGATAATTAATTATTTATTTTACACCTTGTTAAGCAAAAATTTAAATTTAAGGGTGGAAAAGCCTATACCTTGGACTGTCCCTAGGTATATTCCCCTACATCACGAACGGGTAGGATGGCAGGTTTATGTGGCATGTATATTCAACGGACGCATATTTGATTCTAGATTTATATTTTGCTTTTTAATCTTCCATCATTGGGGCATTTACACATTTTACACTTAAAATTTGTTTTTTACATTTATGCAATCCAAATCTTTGGTATCACATCAAAAATATCACCAGTGTAACTTCTTAAAAATGAAATACACCTTTTCATATATAGATATATAAGGTGGTATGCATGTAAAATATGAAGTTTGGCCGTTAAATATGTAAATACTTAGAAATTGAGTGGCATGTATATATATATTTGTTGATTTGATTTGATTGTGGCAGAGAAAATCCGACATTTCCTGCTATCAAATGTGAAGCTGAAGAACAAAACTCCGCCGCATCTGGAAAGCGAAAAAGAGGAAGACGACCAGCAGGACAAGCTGGTGTTGTTCGACCAGCTCGCAGACCCGCTCGACAAACTCGTGCGAAGACTGGAAAACATTCAGCAAAGCTGGGTTCAGATGAGTCTGATAGCATTGACTCCATGGAAGTAGCTCCAACAGCATATGTTAAAGAAAGAGGAGAAACTGAGCAAAATTGGAGAAAAGAAGAGCATGAAGAGCAATCTGTCAAGACTGAAAGGAATCAGGAAATTACAGATTTGCCTGTAGAAGAGTGTAATTCTTTGAATTTGATGGATATTGGAGATAAATCAGGGGATAAATTGGAGGTGATGACTGATCCAATTCATGCAATGCTGTTAGATATGATACCCAGTCTTAGCCAAACTCAGAAAAGGCATGGAGAAGTTGATCCCATCCGTGTGGCTGATGACGAGAAGGCGGTGCAGGCAAGAGAAGAGAATCAGAACCCGGCGAAGAAGAAAGTGAGCTACAAAGATGTTGCGGGCGAGCTTCTCAAAGATTGGTAATTTGGCGCTATAGAGCTAACTATTAGAGAAAAGTATCAAAATGATTGCCTAGACTCTTTATAAGGGTACATCGTAGTCCTAAGCAGTGGATGATATGTTGATGATTTCGAGCTCAAAATAAAGACACCTACAAACTTAGCTCAAACTGCACACTTTATATATTTATGATTGTTGTAATACAAATTTATTTATTGATTATAGTGGGAGCAAAGTCATTAGTGTGATCCTAATGGTAAAAGATTGGAATATCACTACAGGCTGAGCTCGCTTTCTCAGCCATTCTGAATTAGTGTTAAGTCAAGCCAGCTCGGCTTGGGCTTGGTTAGATAAGTAGCTCGTGAACTGAGCTCAACGAGCTAACAAGCTCAGCTCAAGTTAGCTCCAACTCAATTCATTAGCTTTTGAGATTTCTCGAACTTATAGAATTAATCTCTTTGACTTTGAACTAATATTAAGGGTCCGTTTGGGGCAGCTTGTGCGTTTTAGGATAAGCTGCTCATCCTGAAACGCGGCCCGCGGGCTGGTAAAAACTCAAATGCAGTTTCGGATAAGCTGGAGCAACGCGCGAACCAAACGGTATGACTGCGTTTTGAAAACGTCGCCAGCACTTATAAGCTGCCCCAAATGGACCCTAAGTTTATCGAGTTCAAGCTGAGAGTAGATTTAGCTCAACTCAACTCTTCACTCCCTCTACTCTGAACTCTTTAACATCATGATGTCAATCATTATGGTTTTCAGTCTACGATTAAACTGCTATATTTCAGTGTTTCTATAATTTCTAGGCGATCATATTATGATCTCGCTATTAAGAGTATGTTTGGGGCAGTTGCAGCTTATTGAATAATCTGTTGATAGGTTGATTAAAAATAATCTGTTGATATGCTATGTGTGGTGGCTATCACAAATTTTTATTTTTTTGAAAAAGTTAGACCGTTGCGGAGTGGAAATGTTGTTTTCTGTGTTTTAAAAACGCATAAGCTGTCAAAACTCAGTTTACCCAAACAATTCAGGTGCGTTTTCAAAACATCACCGCACCAAATAAACTGCCTCAAATGGGCCTTAAGAGAGCTGGCTTTACCATATAATTTTTTCATGAAAAAAAAAATCTTAATTATTAATTTTTTAGTAAAATACGCATTTTATTATACAAAAGTAAAATATTTTAAAACATTCAATTAAACATTTAAAAATCACGTATATAGATACAGAAAAATTATATATTAAATTTGAGTCTCTTTTTTTAACTAAAATACATATTTGTAATTAAAAAGTGTCGCATTATTCTATTTTTATAACTAAATTCTCATAAATACATTTATAACACTTGAAAACTTTAATATTGCATACTTTTTTTTTTTAAATATATAACATAACAACAATATACTGTTCTTTTTATAAAATCAATATACATAGATTTATACCATTAAAATACTATAAAACATAATATCAAATTTTAAGTGCTATAAATAAAAATAGATAAGAATGATGAGGGATGCATATAAATTTTCGTTGTTCATAACATGGTAATATGTGATTAAATAAATTAAGCTGACAATTTCCCTGACAATAGTGCTGAACTATATATCTTCATATTTCTCTTATTAAGCTGCTTCGGGATTACTGCTTCAAATCCAAGCCTATTGATATTACTTCTTTTGATATAAAATGTCAAGGCATTTACATAAATACCACACATTCTTCTTCCTCTACATATCCAACATCTAAAAGTTCATATTTACATGCATAACATTCAACTCTTTAACAACACATTAAAAACAACACCAACACTACATTTTTAAGAATTAGACATTTTCATGCATAAGGTTTATGATACCATGTTAAATATCAAAATTTGGGTGACTGTTATTTATGTAAATTGCCCTGAAATATAATGATCATTAAAGGCATTCTAATTGAATTCAGCAAATATCACTTCTAACAATCAATCCAACAACAAAAAAAAGCATCCCCAACATTTTAATTAAAAGAAGATTCACTTACACCCCACTCAATTTCTATGTATTTACATCTCTAACACTTAAAACTTCAATTTTTACATACATGCCACCTCCCCTATGCATGAAAACGTAAATGATGATATGTTTTATGCGATATGAAAATTTTGGATTGTATAACAGTGAAGAGCATATTTTTTGTAAAAAACAGATTTTTTTGTAAATACAAAAGAATAGCGTGGTATGCATGTAAATGCCCGTGTAATTAATTTAGAACCTTTGCTAAATCATTTTTAATTCCTATGTAAAGCTGGAACCATCTTGCTTCAGCTTCAACAGACTTATTATTAGAAACACTTTTCACAACTTAAAAACATGCAAAAGCCATTATATTCTATCCAACATATCCAAAACCCAAAGCTTGATATGTGCAATATATAATTAATCAATCAAAACATATATTACACTCATCTTAAAGCAAATACAATCAAAATAAAGCTCACCCTTGAGTCTCAATATTCCAATCCATTTTTTTTTTCACATAAATTTATGTGCTCGTGCAACTGCGCGTGCGCGAGCACGTTTGGGCACGAGTTTAACAGCATGCAAACGTGTTCAAGCGAGCGAAAACATGTGACTTCTTAAGTTTTAAGAGTGAGCTGCAATCAAGAGACTCATGCATATCTCAATCCATACATAACTAACATCCACAATCTAAGCGGCAACGTTCAGAACACTAACAAAGGAAAAAAAAAAAAAACTACAATGAAAAAGCAGAGTTGATGGCCAAATTAAATAACAAAAGCCATCTCAAAAGAAATCATGTTGCAGTAATGGTGATAGAAATACCTCATGTAAACCTACTGAAAACTCAGTTTGTCAAGCTTTGAGTCCACCACATCATCTTCTGCCTCCCCATCAGCATCTTCCTCCTCATCCTCCTCTTCTTCCCCTTCGGGGTCGTTGTCTTCTAACGGCCCAAGCACGCTCGCCGATTTCTCGCCCGATTTCAGTATCTCTTCCACC
The DNA here is from genome assembly GCA_003013225.1 of Phalaenopsis aphrodite. Lineage (NCBI taxonomy): Eukaryota > Viridiplantae > Streptophyta > Magnoliopsida > Asparagales > Orchidaceae > Phalaenopsis > Phalaenopsis aphrodite. Next base: position 1,240,010 of record NEWO01000027.1, read on the forward strand.
TCATCAATCCCTTCGTCCGATATGGCGTTCCCGTTGATGTTCAAAAGCACGAAATTGGGCTTATTCACAACGACAGCTCGGGCCAAGCATCGTGCCCCGACTCTCCTTATGGCATTATAACTGAAATCCAATTCTCTCAGCTGTGGATTACCCGCCTCCAAAGCTTTACCTATCAGCACAGCGCCCTCATCCTTTAATTCATTTTCAGACAAGCTCAGAGACCTGAGTGTCTGTTTATCGGCCAAATAAGCAGCGATATTGGGAGCGGCTTTTGCCGTGATCTCGTTTCCGGCAATCTCTAAGATCTCAAGACGAGAATTGGATGTTCTCAATGCATTGAAGATCGATATTGCGCCCTCATCTTCCAGATTTAGGTAACTTAGGTAGAGTTCGGTGAGAGCTTCATGTTTTTCAAGAGTACGGCTAAGGGCTATCCCCGCTTTGACACCGAAAATGTTGTCTCTCAGATCGAGCTTCTTCAGACGAGTACAGGCTTCCAATGCCTCAGACAATGCAATTCCGCCCACCAAGTCGACTCGAGTGGACGAGCAAAGAAAATCTTCGAGACGAGGAGACCGCTTCAGGACCTCGGAAATCGCAATGCCGCCTTCATCTCCAGTCATATTGTTATGGAAGTGGAGGATCCGAAGCTTTTCGGTGGAAGGAATTAGCTCGCATAAGGCCTTCGCGGCCTCCTCTGAGATCCCATCATTCTTCAAGTATAGCTCCTCCAAGTTATTTTGAGATTTAAGAAGTGTTTCAAATGCCCTTACTCCCTTCTCACCCATGGCATTGTCAGAGAGATTCAAATATTTCAGATCACAATTTTCAAGAGAAGAAGAAAATATCCTCATGACTTCTAGAGCATCATCCTCTGATCGTCCCGCAATGAAATCAGAGAGATCGACTTCGATCAATTGTTTTGATAGGGATTTCAGAATAGGCTCAGCAACACGAGCTGCATCGACACCAAAGCTTCGATTGCTGAAGCAAATCTTTGTGTATGAGTTACCCTGCTCTGCTAATGGACTCAGTACTTCGTGCGCCTCGTCGGCTTCTAGAAAAGCTCGGCGACCGGTCGAAATATCAAAGACGGTGTTACAAGAAGCAACAGGTGCCGAATCCTTCGGGATCTTATCTTCATCTTCCTTCTGTTTCGGGCCTCTTTTGAGGACTTCGAGCATGAGTTTACTGGTTTCCTTGGCATAGAGCTGAACTGCAGAGCTGCCATCTCCATCAGGCTCCTTTTCAAAATGGTCATTTGCAATAACAAAGCAACTTTCTTCGATCCTTTGGGCATTTTCTAATGCTTCCCCTTTGGTCAGGAGGCCGTATTTTCGCGAAAAGATTGATTCGGTCGAAAGGTTCTTCGCCATCCTCTCGAGGAGCATCTGCCGAGTGGTCGAACTGGGCGGCCATAGCTTGACGGAGAAGGTGCGGGGTTGAAAAGTTTCCAGCGTAGACTCCATTGTTAAAAGCTCCTGCTTGATTTCATGAAATGAATGACAAGAATTAACCAAAAAATAGTAAAAAATTTAAAATCACGATATTATTAACGGAATTATACATACATATCAAATATTTCTTATGTATTTACACATCTGACACATAAAGCTTGATATTTACATTAACATATGCATGCAAAGGTGTATTCACTTTAAAAAGTTAGTGATTGAGGGACTTTTTTATGTGATTTTAAAGATTGAGTAAGGTATGTCTGTAAATAAAAAAGAACTGTGTGGTATGTACGTAAATGCCCCGATTATTAAAATAAACCCCCCCAAAACAACATATACAATGAGCATTGAAACGACTATTAAATAATTTTGAGACCACTATCATATTGCAAGATTAAGCCCCTAAATAGTCCGTAAAGGGACCATTTGGGATGAATTTTGTATAATCAATGGACTGAAGAAAAAAAATGTAATACATCGATGTTAAATTAGCGATACATTAATAGTCAGAAGACCCTTTTGGGCTTTATCATACGTTTCATTATCCAAGGAAATCAACAACAAATAAAGAACGAAAAAATAAGCCTAAGGGGGCAAAAGTTAGCATTGTATGTATATCATTTCCATATCAAATATATTGAGCAACGAAGGGATCTAAACTCTAAATAAAGTATAAGAATCTTAGACGCACCATTCATGCATGAGTAAGGTGGCATATATGTAAAAATTGAAGTTTATGAGTTAGATATGTAAAGACGTGAGAATTAAGTGGTATGTAAGTAAATCTTCCAAAATCATATTGTGACGTCGCATCATCATCATCATCATCACCATCATTAACATCATTAAACTAACTACAATTATTTAGGGGACGCTTATAAATCCTCATTTTTCAATTAGTATCAACTAATGCAAATATTTTTTGCATAAATTCACTCCATATTACATATAATCTAGGTATATTCCTTCCAAAAACCCTTATCATTGCTTTTACCCACCCATCAAAGCACAAACAACCAAAGCATATCTTCCACTATAAAGCATTTACATAAATACCACTCAATTACTAAGAATTTAAATATCTAAGAACTTTGCTTTTTACATTTATACCACCCAAATCTTCATATCACATCAAAAGTACCACCATTTTAACTAGCAAAAAGTGACATACACATGTTCATGCATAGAGAAGGTGGTATGTATGCAAAAAATGAAGTTTAGGTGTTAGATATCTAAGTACATAGGAATTAAGTAGTGAATATGTAAATCTTCCTATCTAAAATTCAATAGAAAAGCATAACAGAAATTCAATAAAAAGCAGCCATTGAGCAGAAAATAATCACAAATCTCAAGCCAGAATAAGAGGCTTCTTCGGTTTTACGATTGACGACGATCAACGTATTAGACGTTTTGCATGTAGTAAGTTGGCAACCTATGACTTATGATCCGAAGGGCCGTATGGTACGAAAGAGTAATGAAAGAGATCGAAGAAAGAGATTCCAAAGTTTGTATGCATTTGATGACCAAATTGCAAAAAGTCAATAGCATTACAAAACTCATATGCATACGGTCTGCATGATCCACACATCCATTTGCACCATTCACGTGATTTAGTTCACTTAGCTTCTGAAAGGTTTTTACCCCTCTTGCTGTTCTTCAGTGGCAATCTACCTCTCTTTAAAACTAATGGTCGTTCATATAGCTATAAATATTGGGGAATTTACAAATAATTATTATATATTTACATATGTAACACCTAAACTTTGATATTTACATGCATGACACTCAAATTTTAACATCACATCAAACATACCACAATTATCAACTTTTTAAAAGTGAAATACATCTCTTCATGCATAGGTTTCAAACACCAAAGTGCCATAAATGTAAATATCAAACTTTAGGTATTAGATATGTAAATGCATAAAAATTGTGTGGTATGTACATAAATTTCCCCAAAAAATTTGTTAGGGCATTTACATACAAACCGCCCAATTCATATGTATTTACACATCTAACAGACAAACTTTAATTTTTTTTACATTTATACTGTTAAATCTTTCATATCACATCAAAAATATCACCATTTTAACATTTAGAAAGTGAACTATACCTTTTCATGCATAGGTAAGGTGGTATGTAAGTCAAAATTGACGTTTAGTTGTTATATATGTAAATACATAAGAATTGAGACGTATGTATGTAAATCTTCCTATTTTGTTTCACATCTAGTAAGTCACCCACCCCTAGAATTTCAAGCTCACAAAGACGCTAGGCATAAAAAATGGGCATTTACATTTACATACATGCCAAACAATTCTTATGTATTTACATAGCTAACAACTGAACCCAAATATTTACATGTAAACCACTCAAAACTATCATATCAAATCAAAAATACCCTCATCACTATCTGTTTAAAAGTGACACATC
>NEWO01000027.1:1244674-1273952 GCA_003013225.1 Phalaenopsis aphrodite
AAAAGAATATTCACTATAAAGTGGAGATTACACGAAAATCTCTTGTCCAACAAACGGAAAAAAGTTACACAATCTTCTATTTACAACGTAAGTGTGTGAATGATCTTGTTGCAAGGAATGGGCGAAGCCAATGCTGTTCAAAGACAACTGACGAGTTGTGGTAAATGATGATTAATAGTGATCTATGGCTGCATGAGTGAAATTGGACTTCAACTCTTTCACCAAGCTTCAAGTTCTCTCTTCAGACGTCAAGCTCTCATTCCATCATAAGATAATATAAACCACTCTAATTGAACGCTCTTGAGAGATTCATTCAACCATACAATTTTTTATATATATTTGAGTGAATTAATGATTTCAAAATTAAGTAAATTTAAATTATATGGGTTCGTCTCGTCGAGACTCTCAATTTAGCTATAAGCTCACCAGATTCAACTTCTGTTTGACATTTCAATATGTCAAAAAAAAAGCTATCAAAAGAAGTCTAATGGCATTATCGGGGCATGATTTGGTTAAGATAAAACCAATTTTGATATGATTCGGTCCGTCTAGTCGAGTTGTCCAGTTTGACTTTATATTTGTTAAAATCAAAGTTTTGAATGACTCTTAATTAAAATTTAAATATTTATTGTGCAAATGATTGTCTTCATATCTATATTATATTACGTTGGATGTAAGAAATTTGACTAGAAAAAACATCATCCTAATTATCCTAACATTAATAAATAGTGAGCAGCTTAGTTTCCACCGAATGCTCGCAATACGGAACCCTGACTTGACATTCTACGACCACATGGGTCGTATAATCCACTCACACGACGACAATCACATAAGGGCATGAATATTTATTAAGCCATAATCACACGATTAGCCACTAATCTATGACACGTGTCATCCATAATCCTGATTAGCAACCTGTCATCAAGTTAAAACCAGCTCATCATCTCGACACGTGCCGTCATCAGATATTAAATTAAAAATAGAATGCTTTAATATAAATATTAAAAAATAGCTATAAAAATTGTATTTTTTTAGCATTAAAATAGTAATATTTTTTAGGTGACGTGGAAAATCATACGGTATAAATGTAAAATATATAAATTTAGAGGTCAGATATGTAAATACTTAGGAACTGAATGTTGTATATATAAATGCCCCAAATTGTTAATTTAAAACATAAATAAGAGGACTATTTCAGGCAAAAAAGATAAAAAAATGACTCAGATAAATAGCCAAAGAGGACCATTTTAACGCTTTTTATGCATACCAATCATTTGTTTATGATTATTAGACTAATCTTATTTTTTTAAATATTTAATAAAAAACTCGGTCGCCTAAAAAATCGTGGCTGGCTGTTAGTGTTGTTTTTATTAAAATAAATAAGATATTAATTGTAGGGCTGTAAACGAGCCGAGCTTGAGCGAGCTCAGGGTTGGCTCACAAACAATGTGTCCGTGTTCAGTTCGATTTAAATATTTGTGTTCGTGTTTGGCTTGAAATTGGCTCGTAAAAATTAAATTTGAAAAAAGTAGATGTAATGCATGAGATTCGAACCTGGGTTAAATGTATACAAAAAAATGTATTAACCACATTACAACACAAAATATTATGGTTTAAATTTAGATATAAATATATATAATATATTATTATTTAAATAATATATGTAACATATTATTATATAAATAATTATATATTTTTTTATATTGAGCTAAAATTAGCCGAATACGAGCGAACAAATAATTGTTCGTGTTCGGCTCGTTTACTTAACGAACGAGCAGAAAACGAACTACATAACTAGTCGAACACGAGCTGTTCGCGAACAACAAGCTTTTTTTACAGCCCTAATTAATTATAATTTATATTAGTTTTTTAAAAAAATTATCCAAAAGGAAGAGAGTGGGATAAATGAGATTAGACACATAGAAGCACAGATCCTGAGAAGATTCAACAGTCTAAAATGAAGAAGATACAATAAAGAAGACGATGCTTCACCATAATAATAATTTAAATATTATTAATTTTTTTCCTATTTACTAAACAAGTGATATAATATTTTTATTATTGCACAAATAAATTTTCATGTATATCTCTTAATATATTATAATATTTTTTTTGTATTTCAAATGCATCAAAATATATTTATTTCTCTTTGAAAAATCAATATTAAGCATATTTTTAATGTGATTTAAGGTTGTTGCAAATTTTATTTTATTTGGAAATATATATATATTTATAACATTGCAATAATATTAATAAATATTATTTTTTTTTTGCAATTAAAAAGTATTATTTTTGTATTTGTCTCGTCTTCAATGACCATTGATAAATATGCCCAATTTTAACGGGCACAAATGTTATTTGGTTTGACTTGTTAAGCAAATGTGTTTTATTTATTTATTTATTTATTTAATACAGCTCATTATCTTGTCTAGCCTGAAATATTAAATATAGTTTAATATTTCTGAGAATTTTATGAAGAAATAAAATATTAACTACATGAGGTTATGTGCCCCCACATCATTTGTTGTATGCTACACAAATGGATGAACCAACAAAAATATTTGAATAGTGCATAAAAAATTGTGTTCGTGCTGAGCCTGGCGAGATCTAACGGTCCATCAGGGATAAAGCACGATAAAAATTGACTCATTAATAAAAGGACCAAAGGTCCACTTATCTGATTAGATGTTTTATTTTTAGTCAAAGCAAACAAGTTCAAAACTGACCTAGTCACGAAGGCGGTCAAATTCAATCCCATTGGACTAAAACACGACCGATAGACATCCAAGCACACCTCTATAAGAAAGTCGATCGAACACCACAATCTACCTTCTAGTAGACCCGACACGAGGATCTAGTCCCTCAATACCATCAATCAACCACTGGATGGCTACATGTGAACCATCATCAGAGATTGAGATTTAACGATGCTAGAATAAATCTTAGTCATCTTCCAAGCTCTCCTTGTTAAAGAGCAAGCTATTTTTTATAGTCACAGTGGTTTATTTTCTGCCCAACAATCCAACATCGTTTTACTAATAGGAGTTCCTCACCCGGGATCGAGTCTATTCTATCGACAATGACACTTGACTTGACAATGTCTGCCCAGCCCATCCAACCGAATCGGCCTTACCAAGTTGAAGCCTAATAAGACCATCTGACCGAGCGAGAATGTAGCTGAGCGATGGGTTCACATATGTAATATACCCATAATATCATGAAACAACCTTCATTAAAATAGAGAGAATAATGTAATATCACATATTATATCATCTCCCGTATAAATAGAGAGTTTGCTTTATGAAAAATGGATGATAGACAAGAGGCATTTCACACATTTCTCTATGTGTGTGTGTGTCACTCTCACAATTTCTCATTTCTTACATTCTATTCCCTTAAGGTCTGATTGAAGAACAAATTCATATTTAACATGAATACATATCATTAAGGAGTGAAAAGTAGCTGAACCCATAACTTAGTTACTCTTCCACTTGATGATCCATTAGACACTTGTCGGTTTGATGAAGTCGGGTCACACTTCAAAACTATTCTACCAGCTCAACAGATCGATCCAATCAGCCCGTCAAATCGACCAAATGGACTCGTCGATCGAATCGAGTTGCCTGATTTGTCTACCGAGTTGATAGAAATAAGCTCATCACTTAGCCTTTGATATGCATGCTTGAGATTTCTAATTGGGCTTGGATTTGAGTCGCACATTAATTGTGAATTTCTCAATTGGCTTGATTATGTGCTGACATATAATTAAAATTAAAATTTAATATAAAAATTGCAAATTCATTGGTGGCGAACGAACGGCTGTGATCTACTGTCTGTGCGAGGAAGGACGGAACTCTATATATACCCGTGGTCATCACTGTCCTTCAACTGTTTGTGAATTTGTACGAAAGAAGCAGTGGCAGGCCGGAATTTTGGATTTTCAGTTTGAAGGGAAGCTGCGAGGAAACTTCCTAGATTCCGTCTCTCTCTCTCTCTCCGCCTCTCGTCTTTCGTGCGGGCTGAGCGGGGCCAGCGCGGTGGAGATCGAGCTTGCTGCGCGCTGCGACAACATTTGAGGGGTAGAAAGAAGGACAGGTGGTGGGTGGCTGCAATCGATCCGTTGAGTTTGGGAAAGGAATGAGCTGTCCAGCTCGCAGTTGGGTCGAACAGAGAGTACAATTGGTGCAGGGAAGGTGAGGAGGCGAGAGCTGCGATTCTGTGGGGTTTCGATCCTGGGAGGTTCGAGACTGGGAAAAGCCTGGGCGATGCTTTGCGTTCCAATTCTTTATCATTTTCTCTCTGTTTTCCTTGTTTGAAGCTGAATCAATCGTGATCTCTGGAGGTGTGCATGTGCACGTAGTTGCATAGCTTGTCACCTTCCATGCTTTTTGGCTTGCTCTGTGCGGGTGATTTTGTTTCTTCTGTACACGGGATTTGTTTTTATTGAAGATTCGAGAGGCCCGGTGTCATCTCTCCTGAGGGGTGGATCGCCATGGAACAGCCTTCGTCGAACCGATACCAGAGACACTGTGACGAGGAGATGGGTAACCAGGGTGGTATTGGTGGGGGCAACGGAGAGATCTGCGTCTCTTACGATGCCTTTGACATTCCGCCGAAGAATGTACCTGTTGAGCGGCTCCGGAGATGGAGGGTACGTTGTTTCCTCAATGCTGATGCCATTTCTCATTATTTTACGTCTACATTGCGCTGTGGTTTTGTTGTGAAAATTGGTTTTGGTTTAACTACTCATTTTTCTGCGTTTGCGGATTTTTTTTTATTTAATTTTTTTGTTGCGCCATTTTGGAATCGGGACGGATTGTTGGGATTCCTTCGAGGCTCGGGGATTGAGTTGGTTATTTATGTGCGGATTCGAAAGATCATTCGTTCTGGTCGCTCCAGCTTAGAAGAACTTGTGATTGCAAATCGAATAATAAAATGGAGATGGAGGTTTAAGCCAGGATGCGAGCTTGCCGGGGAATTCTGCTGATTGCTGATGCTCTTTCTTCGAAATACTTATTAAAATTATACATATAGGCTGTTGAGCTGGGAAAAAAATGAAAAGGCTTGATAGCTTAACAAAGGCTAGTTTCTTAAATGTTATTTTCTCAACTAACTCTTTCTTAGTTTTTATTCTATTACGGCTGCCTATCCTGCTCTTCCTGTTTAAAGTTGGGGTTTTTAAATATTATCGCAGTATTATATCTCGTACTTCTTAGTTTTTGTCTAGTATGTAATGCTATTACTCATCCCCATAGTCATTGTTCCCAATAAATTTTGATTTAGATCACGTTGTCACGGACAAATTGTCCCACATCGGCTAGGTGTATGACCGAAAAGCAGTATTTAAGTCCTGGGCTGCCCACCACCCTCAAGGGCTCTTTTGGGAGGTGACAAGTGGTATCATAGCAGATTACTGTCTGTCAGGTGTGTGGACTCTCCATGGTCTTGTGGGACCCTCGGTGGAGCCGATCCGTCACGTGATTGGGTGGAGGAGAATGTCACGGACAAATTGTCCCACATCGGATAGGTGTATGACCGAAAAATAATATTTAAGTCTTGGGCTGCTTACCACCCACAAGAGCTCTTTTGGGAGGTGACAATATGTTGGCTATGCTTATTCTGCTAAGTGGTAACCACACATTAAGCAAATGACGTCCGTATAATCTGACAATTTGAATGCAAACATTTGTTGAACTGATGAGTTATGTGTACACCTGCTAAAAAGTTGAGCTTTAAATAAATCTAAAAATGACCATGAATGCTGGTCATTTATGCAGACGTAGGAATGTAAATGAGCCGAGTTTGAGCAAGCTGAGAGCTTGTTCGTGTTTGGCTTGTTTGAAAATGGGCTTGGTTCTATTTGGCTTGCATTTAAAATTATTCGTGAATAAAGTGTTTGTGTTTGGTTCGTTTAAAATCAAATCGAACACTAGCCAAATATGATCTTTGTAGATAGAGCTTAAAAAAAATATTCTGAAAAATAATTCCAATCGAAAGAATTGAACTCCCAACACATACCTCACATGGGTTACAATATAGAATTGCCAAGCATTGCACTATAATATAAATATTATTAGGCCAAATGTCAAAATGATGTGATATTAAAAAAAAAAATTTGTGTATAATCTTTCTTGTTATTCCTTTTTGGGTTTGTTGAAATAAAGGAAAAGATTGTGCGGGATTTTGGAAAGATCTTTTCATTATAAGAGTTAATATCAAGCTGAAAACAGAACAAGGATCTGATAGTGTTTCGCTCGCCTAATAAACCAATTGAACAAAATTTTCTTAACAAGACTAACATGTGTTGTTCGTGAATGACTAGCTTTGTTGACAACCCTATGTAAAGGGATGAGTAGAATTGGTTAAAATGCCCATCAAAACCCAAGCTCGCAAGTTTGATTTATGGAAGAGACCGCTCTACAATATACAAGTAAAACTATGTACATCAACCCCTTCTCCTTCCTTGCATTGATAAGAGCTTCATCCACCAAGCATGCCCTATTTTTAGTGATTTATTTGTTTTGGTCAAAATATTCTCTGCAACGTGCAGTGCATGAAAATAAGTATTTTCTAGTTGTTGTAATTTGGTATGTATTGCTAGTTAATATTGATTTGTTTTTTCTTATATCTGGGTTTCAATTTTCTAACAAAGATGTTACTTGACAGCAAGCTGCCCTTGTGCTTAATGCATCTCGCCGATTTAGATATACATTGGATTTGAAGAAGGAGGAAGAGAAAGAGCAGCTAAGGAGGAAGATACGAGCACATGCCCAAGTCATACGGGTATCTTATTTTAATCAATATTTGTGGTTGAATTGCTTTTGCTGTTTTTCCTGCTCATTATAATCATCTTTTGCTTGAATTGCTCAGGCTGCTTTTCTTTTTAAAGAGGCTGGTGAAAGAGAAGCATCAGGTGGTTCAATCTTCATCATCTATCTTCATCTTTTTTATGTTTCTTGTGCTTCAGTGTTTTAAAACTATTCTGTTTTAGTTGATCAGGTAGAAATATATTTATTATTTTCTATTCTGGTATATTTTCTACCTTTTTGTCTCACCCAAAGCTTGCTTAGATTCTATATTTTAATGATGAATTCCTTTTTATGATTCTTTGAATGCACATACTCAGCTATGATTATGTGACTTCTCCTGTACCCCTTTTCCCCTCCCTACTCCAAATAGATTTTGTTAAGCTTCTTGGTAGATATATGTATTTTTTGGGACAAAATTTGAAAGATTTAATGTTCAATTTTTTTATTTTATTTGTTTTCTGATCGACCTTCTCTATATATTTAATCCATGGGTTTATAGGCAAATCTGGTGTAGCACCGGCAGTTCCTATTGGTAGTTATGGGATTGCACCTGAACAGCTCACTACAATGACCAGAGATCATGATATGTCATCTCTTCAAGAATATGGCGGGGCAAGTATCCATTGAGACGCGTTTTCTTATGGTTTTCTTACTCTGTAGATATTAATTCTTTAGATTTTTCTAATAGGTAAAAGGCTTATCAAATCTGTTGAAGACTAATTTGGATAAAGGAATTGTTGGAAGCGATGCAGAATTATTACACAGGAGAAATTCCTTTGGTGCAAATACATATCCTCAAAAGAAAGGAAGGAACTTTTTGGTATGGTTAATTCACATATACGGTTCTTGATTTTGCTTTAAATTCCAGTTTAAAATAACTGTCTTTGGGGCATCATTTGTGTAATTTTGCGTACTTTTCTCATGCACAGGTATTTCTCTGGGAAGCTTGTCAAGATCTAACTCTTGTAATCCTAATAATAGCTGCTGTTATATCCTTGGTCTTGGGCATTAAAACTGAGGTTCGTTCATCTTGATAATTAATCTTCTAAGTTATGTTCCCAATTGCTCTAAACCTTTTTCTAGTAGGCCTTAGCTGTTTCATCTGTATTTTGGTATATGAATATCTTTTATAATCGGCCTTAACTGTTTCTTTTGAACTACGGTACATCTTTTCCAGTATAAGTTGCACTTTAAGAAAACTCATTTACATTTAAACATTTTACCTCTTCCAGGCTGGACAGAAAACTTTTGAACAAACCTTTACATAGGCTCATAGCTTGATAAGTTTTCAACGAACTTAATTACAAATAAAATTAAACAAATTAATTCACCATAAAGCTAGACAAGGTGCCTTCCCTTTTATTTTCTATTTGTTTTATTTTTTTTTTCTTCACCTGAAACATAACATATTTGGATGTTAATTTATTTCCTGTTTTCAGAAACATTAAACAGAAAACATTTATAAACATGCTTCGACTTTTATAATTCAATGATATTTGATAAGCCATAGAAACAAATTTTGGGATTTTTTTTTTATTTTAGTTGTTATCATCTTTCAAACACAAATAAATTGCGACAAAGGAATGTTTAATGCTGGCAAACATCACAGAAGTGATTCTTAAAATGCATTATTGCAAAATACATAATTCTTGGTTGGCAAATGCTTTATGCTTGATTGTGCCCTTGATCGTAGACTTCTATTGCAAAATAAATAATTCTTGGTTAAAAAATGCCTTGACCTCCAACAGCTAGGCCTTTCACGAGAACTGAGAAGAAAGGGGTTGGGCTTCAGTGATGAATGCAAATGACAAAAAGGAAAAGGGAAACTTCATTTGGGAAATGAGCCAATAAGAGGAAGGGGAATTTTCAAAATTTTTGGAATACGATGGTTTGTTTTCAAATTCAAAAACAAAACATCAAGCCAAACATGTTTTTCCAACACAAGTAGATGTCAAAACTAAAAATTAAAAATACAGCCTGAAATGCACTTAGAAAGCTGGGATTTGGGGTTAGATTCTGGAATACTAAAACTGGGACTTAGCCGACCACTAAAAGTGCTTTGCAGGATTTTTGCTAGATCATACGAAAACCAGATAAGCAATCAGTACCACGGGTGGTTACCACTTAAAAAGAAAGAGTTGTTCGATATGTTAGTTAATCAAAACTTAGGCTGGATTTAGTAAATCCAACTACATTATAGATTTTTTGGGCTTGGGATTTAGCAATGCCGCTGAAATGAATTTGGTGGGATTTAGGCTATACCCTGTCAACTGCTTGCGCCGTTCTAGTAAACTAAATTTCTCAACTTGATTAGCACTTAAAAGCAGTATAGTTATTCATAATTGAAATAGAAGCCAGAGCAAGAGAATATCATACACACAGATGCCCATACTCTGCATCACAAGTATGAATTTTTACCTTCCAGTATGCAAAAGAACCTACTAAATGCAACTTTGACTTGTACACCTGTCTAAAAGTCAGTTTATCCGGCTCTCTAATTTGGTGTAGTTGATGGGTCGAAATGGATTTATTTTTTAAGGATATTTCCAATTAAATAGCTTTTCATGGTCGACAAGTATAATAGTTAATGGTATTTTTAATGATGCTGACTTTTCTTTTTCTTATAGTATTATATCTCTCATGCAATAAAATTTTACTCTTTCTGGCTGAATAGTAAGTCTACTTATTATTTACTATTTCTGTATTTTCTTATGTTCTCTATTTGGATTTCTAGGGTGTGAAAGAAGGATGGTATGATGGTGGAAGCATTGCCTTTGCTGTTTTCCTCGTCATTTTAGTTACGGGTATGCTACTTAGATTGAGATTGCCTTTGTCTATCCACATCCTATCTATATGTTCATTTATTTATTCATGTTAGATACTTGTTAATATCATGATTCTATGAATGATTTAACCTTCTAGTTGAAATGCACTCCAAAAGTTTATAAAGACACTGAGAGTTAAATTCACTTTCCTTTAAGAAAACTTGAAGCAAGCGGCTACGGGCTACCGGCTACCGGCAATCATCACAGAACATCATTAGTGATTGTTGTAACCAAACTATTTTGACTATTATCATCTAATCATTATAATTCAGGCAAAACTCTGCAACCCATTTTCTCCACTTAAAGAGAATAGTGAAACTCATAGCTTGAAATATGTGATAATTATTTTGACCGAGCCAGACTCAATGTTTTTTTCTCTTTTCGGGTTTTCCACATAATATATTTGGCGTTTCCTTTTTTAACGCTTATACTTACGTATGTATTAGATCTTCTTGCAATGCTAATACATTAATCTATCACTCTACTGCTGTAATATTTCTAGCAGGAAACAATGTTATTTTTGTTTTTACATTTTAAATTCATCCTAAGTGCCTACTTTATTAGACTATGCTATTACACTTGATTGGTAGGCTGCTGGTCCGATTTCGTTAAAAAAGATTGTTTAGCTTGTTGAAAACTTGGTGTAAAGTATCTACATTTAAAAATTCTTTTCGGCGTTAAATCCAAAGTTTATAAGGCTACTTCAAAGTTTGTTTTCTTCACAACTCTAATAAATTACAAAGGTTTGCTTTATATTGGAATTTTTTTTTCTGCCAATCAAATGAAATTTTTATTTAACTTGTTAGTGCGTTTTATTTTGTTATTTCTTGTAGCTACCAGTGATTATAAGCAATCTCTTCAGTTCCAAAATCTTAATGAGGAGAAGCGGAATATACATTTAGAGGTTTGTTGTTATAAATGAAAAGTAATAAGATAATTTAATCACAATGTTTTTACAATAGAAATTTAGAGAGATTAGATGCGGTCTTCTTCATGCTCAGGTTATTCGAGGTGGCAGGCGAGTTAGAATTTCAATATTTGATATTGTTGTTGGTGATTTAGTTCCGCTAAAAATTGGTGATCAGGTAGGTTTGCATGGTGAAGCTATTTCTTCTTTTCCCGTAATTTGTTTGTGCCTACATTATCTTATTATAATAACACTAAGTTAAAACTTGTTTTTTAAGGTTCCTGCTGATGGAATTTTAATTTCTGGGCATTCTCTTGCTGTTGATGAATCAAGCTTAACAGGAGAAAGCAAAATTGTGAGTTTCTTATTCTTACTGTCTGGTCTTTTCATACATATGTTTCTCATTAGTGGAGGCAACAACAATATTGTAATTATTTCTTGCAGGTGCACAAGGATCTGAAAACACCTTTTCTGATGTCTGGATGCAAAGTTGCTGATGGTTATGGGAGTATGTTGGTGAGTTGTTTTCTTCAGCATCTTTCATAAGTTGTTCAATCTAGCTTTGGTGACTTGAGAGCTTGAGAGTTGGTAGGACAAAAATTCCAGTAAAAATAGAAGAAATAATGGACTTATTAGCCAGGTTATTTCCATATAAGTTGGGAAATTTTTTCATGAATTTAAGGAACGTTATTTTTTAAATTCTCAGTTATATATGTTTGCTACATGGAACAGTTTTCTTTGCAATATCTGATCATTTTAAAATTGAAGAAATTAGTTCTAGGAGAGCTCATGATCAGCGTTGTGTGAGTTCTATTTTACAAGAATATTTTTGTTCAGAATCAAATGTTCGAACAATTTTGATTTAATTTTGGGGGGACATGGCTTCTTCCTGTTGCCTTTTATCACTCTCAAATTATTACTTGTAGAAATTCACTTAATTTTTTTTGTGAAGTAATATGAAGCATGCTTTGCATTGGATTATGAATCCTTCCGTTATTTTAGTTGTTTACTTTTATATATCTTCCAAATTATTCTGCAAGCAGGTCACTGCTGTGGGGATCAATACTGAATGGGGATTATTGATGGCCAGTATATCAGAAGACAGTGGTGAAGAAACCCCATTGCAGGTTTTTATTTTTTCTTTTTTTATTCTTTGAAATAGTAATTTGTTTGCCTTTTTTTACTGCTATCTATGTCATCATTTTTTATTCATCTCAAAAAGGTTCGCTTGAATGGTGTTGCTACATTAATCGGCATAGTAGGCCTTTCTGTTGCTGCTTTTGTCCTCGTAGTCCTCATAGCCAGGTCAGTGGAGCTCATACAGAGCATCCATCCATACATAGCACTCAATTTCATTCATACATAGCACTTAATTCATATGTATCCTAAACTTTATCAGAGTTTTGTAATTTCACACTGAAGGCTGAACATAATTTCAGATTCTTCACTGGTCATACAAAAAGGTATGATGGAAGTACTCAATTCATCAAGGGGCAGACGAGTGTGAAAGATGCAATAGATGGAGCCGTAAAGATTTTGACTATTGCAGTATGCATCCATAAGACAGTTACTACTTGGACCTTCCATATTATTCTAGTTACTAAGCTGTTGTGTGAATGATAATTAGGTGACTATCGTGGTGGTCGCTGTGCCTGAAGGTCTTCCACTTGCTGTCACGTTGACGTAAGTTTAAAATTTACGTATTTATTGATGAGCAATAAAAATAAAAATTTTCCTTGATTAATTTACTATTTTGACTTGCAGACTAGCGTATTCAATGCGAAAAATGATGGCAGACAAGGCGTTGGTATGCTTACGATTTAGCAATGAAAGAATATCCTTATTTGAGCTCATATACATATGTAACAGTTGTATTATAGGTGCGTAGACTTTCATCTTGTGAAACTATGGGATCTGCTACGACAATTTGCAGTGATAAAACTGGAACTCTAACTTTAAATAAGGTAATTTTTGTCCACGTTTCCATTTTTTTTTGGAAAATTTACATATAAGCCTATGCATGAAAATGTGTATTTTGCTTTTAAAAAGTTAGTTATGATGGTATTTTGGATGTGGTGCTAAAGATTTGAGTGATATGCATGTAATTGTAAATACATAAGAACTGTGTGGTATGTATGTAAATCCCCCTTTTTTATGTTTTTTAGTCATTGGATTTTAGCTTTCTTGGGGATTTAGAAAATTTCCAAGTTCGTACGATGTATGCTGCTGTTGTGATGCAGTGCTTGAGACTCTATACTTCATAGTGATATCCCATGGCGTGCCATTATAATTAGTACTAATAGGTTTTATGGTAATGACTAAGATGACTGTCGTGGAAGCACATGTTGGTGGAATGAAGCTTCCTGCTCCAGATGACGCCAAACAGTTATCTCCTTCTGTAAGTTCTCTATTGATTGAAGGCATCTCTCAGAATACAACTGGCAGTGTGTATGAGCCTGAGGTAACTTTGTTTTCTTCTTTTTTTAATTATTGCTGTTATTTAGATAACTTGATCTTTATGAGCCAGTTGCTAACCTATTTTTTGTTGGAAACCTTCATATTTGAAGTAAACTGAATGTTTCTCTATTTCCAATAAATAACTGAAATCATTCCTTTGTTTTCAACTCATTGTGTGGTTTTGCTTTACTTTGACAAAAATCCATCTGTGAGAGATGTGTTTTGACTTCCTAAAACCATTCTTGTAACTATAATCTGGAATTTCTATATATTACATATGTTGTAATGCTTTTTCCTTTTTTCCATTGTTTGATTACTTGATGAAGGAGATCATTCCTTAACATTTTTTGTGTGTTCATAGAATGGCACCCCTGAAGTTACTGGCACCCCTACGGAAAAGGCAATACTTTCTTGGGGGATTAAGGTACTGCACATGCTCTTATGATGTTTATTTAAACTTTTTTCATGCATATCTGCTGACCACTATCATCATCATTTTCCATTTCTATAGCTTGGTATGAAATTTGATGACGCTAGATCAAAAACATCAATACTTCATGTTTTTCCCTTCAACTCAGAGAAGAAGCGAGGAGGTGTTGCAGTTCATGAGGTAATTATTTCTTTTAACCAATTTTGACATGCCATAATATGTATTTAGATCAACCTGTTCCTTTGTTCAAAGCACTTTATGTTCCCCTAGACTTCTTCCTTGCATAATTTATACATATTTTGGTTTTGGTGTATTCCCACATTTTCCTTGTATCCATGAATTCAAAACCTATGTTTGTTGAAAATCCTTATGTGTTCCTTAGAAAGGAGAATCAATTCATAGAGTTGAAGAAGAAAGAAAACCTTTTTGTTCCATTTACCACAAGCAAAATTGCAGGATTCTCTCTGCACTATTTGTAGACATACACGTTATTAAAAATAATAATTATTCCTACAAACAATTATAGAAATGTTGAACCATTCCCTTAAACCATTAATAATTAACCTTAAAATATAAGAATGATAGCAAGTTATATTAATTGATACCAAAATCATAGAGTCCTGAGTAGAGATTAAGAAAAACCCTGCATTTCTCCAGGATCTATAAAATATAATTGGCCTAATAGTTTTATAATATTTAAATATCTATGAAATTTTCTTATTATATAATACTATTGAGATATTTTTTTCCATTTTAATCATCCTAATTACAACTTTTCAAATTATATCGTAATCTATATCTTTAAATCCTAGTCCTAAATATGATATATTCGAGATATTTGAACCTATCTCATCTAACACTTTATTTTCTAAAATTAGTTTTCTTTTCCCCTTAATTTCTCGTTTTAGAATGAATAATTCTATTATTCCCATGCATTTATTTGTACAATTTTCTTTAGTGCTCTTACTATGCCTCCTCTATTATTACAGGTAGGCTCTGAAGTTATCCATGTACATTGGAAGGGAGCAGCTGAGATAATCCTAGCTTCATGCACAAGCTGGATGGATTCTCATGGCCACCTCCAGGAAATGAATCCAAATCAGGTGACATTTTAATGTTCTGTGTTTTTTACCCGTTTTATATGACCCTTTTTTTTCGGTTCACTATTTTATTAATGCCAACGTTGTTCTTTTTTTAATGTTTCTATTTCATGATTTCAGATGGACTCATTTAAAGAAGCTATTGAAGAAATGGCAGCATCAAGCCTTCGTTGTGTTGCGTTAGCATACAGGTTATTTGAAATGGAAAATGTACCTATGGAACAAGAAAGGGACGGTTGGGCAATGCCGGAGAATGATTTGATTCTGCTCGGTATTGTAGGGATAAAGGTACGTTGTCTGGTATCTGTTGTCTAGTATGAAGTTTCCTATAATTTAGGTAGCACGATAAATATATATATATTTTTTTTTACAAAACCACAATTAAACTTGATATGCTTCATGGATCGATATTGATAAAATGAAGAAGGTTAGAAAGATGTAAATGATGAGCTCAGGAAGAATAGATTGAGAAATGACTTTCGATCGTAATGTGAATTAATGCTTTGGTATGAATAATGGAGGGCAGAATATGTAAATAGAATGAACAGAAGAATTTGGAAATGTGGAGAGGAGTTCAGTCAAAAGAGAGCTTTCGATATGTTTCTTGTTGATGAAATTAATCATGTCTCGCATGTCCCGAATATTACATGATGCATTAAAATTGTTCTACTTTTGCATTTGCTTTTACGTGTCTTATATTTTTTTTAGAATGAATATCATATTTGCTTATACATCAACTATATGTAGACTCACTGCACTTTGTTAATCCCTCCCAATTAAAAATTTTGTCAGTAACTCCCGACTAAGTTAATATTTAATATAACATTCTCCAGTCGAATGAAGAAAATTTATTACGTTGATCCCAGTATAAAGCCGTTGATCCCAGTATAAAGCTAATGATGATATTCTGCAATATTTTTTTTTTTTGAAATTCTGTTATTCTATTTTTATTATTAACGAGTTTCATTTGTTGAGAACTTATGGAGTTATGTGCTACTGTTTTTTAACTCAAAACTGTTATGTTATATTGCCAGTAGGTTCAGCTCAGTGCACTTGTTTTATAGATACCTTTTTCTTCCATTCACTTACCTTATTTTTACTAATAAAGATCATTAAATTTATAGGATCCATGTCGGCCTGGCGTGAGAGATGCTGTCGAACTATGCACGAGTGCAGGTGTCAAGGTAATAGGTCAAATATTATTCTATCCTAATCTGTATTGAAATTTTCAGAATTGACTCAACAATTAAATTTTCGATTTTCTTTATAGCTGCAGAAGCAAGGTTCTTCTGATAATACATTGCTTGCGCGCTGCATAAATTTGGCTTTGTTTTACTTTAAAAGGAATATGTTATGGATGAAGTTGGATTTTGCTTAACAACTGCCTCCAGAACGGAAAGGAAAAGAAAATTAAATATGAAGAAAAGTAGTAATAAAAGCTACTCTTACTGCATTTCGTATTCTTTTCTTTAACAAAATAATGGCGGTGGAAATCAATTCAGATATTTAAAAAGCACTTATGGTTCCACATTAACAGGAAAGTAATAAGAAGTTGAAAGTCTCTTTGGGTCAGTTTCAAATTATTTTTTTAATTTAATTTTTTTTTATTTATATTTTAATTTGAAATAAAATATATTTGATATGTTATAATATATATATATATATTTGTTTTTAAACACTTAAAATAATTTTTAAATGTTTTGATTGTTTTTTAAACATTAATTTATTTTTTAAAAAATAAAAACTTCTAAAATTTACCTAATCAAATATGTTTATAAAATAAAAGAAAAAAGTAAAAATTAAAATAAATAAATAATAAAAGTGATTCCAAACAAGCCATTAATATTTGTTTAACCAGTGTTAACGTGATCTTTTAGTTGGGAACATGTTCTTGTGTAAGAACGTAATGTTTTGTGCGTCTTATGTGCTGAATATTTTGAGGTTAAATTTAGATTTTTTTCCATATTAATTACTTCTTTCTGCTAAGTAATAAATAATTTGTGCATTGCTACTGTCTTTGTAAATTCTTCCTTGCATGTGCCATGCGAGAAAATTCTTTATTCTAAAAAAGGTACACAGATGATACTAATTATTCACTAATATGTAAACTAGGTTCGCATGGTTACTGGAGATAATCTTCACACTGCCAAAGCTATTGCCTTGGACTGCGGAATTCTTCAATCAGAAGAGGAAGCAACGGAACCAACACTAATAGAGGGCAAAGTTTTCCGTGCTTATTCTGAGAAAGCTAGAGAAGAAATAGCTGAAAAGATATCAGTAAGGCCGTTTGACAGAATCCTCACTCTTAATTCTTGAAAACTACATACAGAAGCATTACAATATAAAGATTACAGCTGTATTTTCACTACATAATTTTTTTTAGTTTTAAAGCCTTGCAAGTTTAGAAATTAAGTCTTGGATGATTAAGTCTTCTTTTTTATTTTCACTCCTCCAGGTGATGGGAAGGTCTTCCCCAAATGACAAGCTTTTGCTTGTCCAAGCGCTGAGAAAAAGGGGTCATGTCGTTGCAGTCACCGGGGACGGTACTAATGATGCTCCAGCATTGCATGATGTATGATTAATCAAGCTCCTTTTAACTGTTGTATATTTATCTGATTTCATTAGGATTCTGAACAATCCGATTTTGAGTTCACCGGGAGCTCACCAGGAGTCGGCTTGAAATTTGCATTGAATGCGGCTCGAATCAGCTCGTGACCCGTTGTATACTTGTATTTGATTTGAGCCATCTCAGCTTAAAATTAAATCGAGCTTGATCTGGCTCGAAATTGTAATGATCTTGGTCAAATTGAGCAATTTGAATTCATTTCCTCTAAAAAATCAAAACAAGTTGGTTCCTTTCAATTGATCGAAGTTAAAATGAATGAATATAAATAAATTACACAAAAATCCTACCATTTTGTGCATTTGAAAATTTTATTTAGCATTATAAATCTGGAGCCAATTCGAGCTGATTCATATATTATGGCTCTAAATTGGCTCCAAAAAAATGTGATTCATGTTTTTGCTCATAGCTCGACTCACTTATGTAGATCTGATCTCGATCTGATCCAAAAATTGAATCGATTTTTGAGCTATTGACAATTTTTAACTCAGCTCTAGATTTCATGTGCTCTACTATGATGTTGGATGACTTATTCAACATGTTTTGGACTTCAGGCAGATATTGGTCTGGCAATGGGAATACAGGGTACTGAGGTTGCGAAAGAAAGCTCTGACATTATTATTCTTGATGATAATTTCGCTTCGGTGGTGAAGGTTATATTGAATTTCTTGTTTTAGCTTTATCATGCTCTTACTCTGTTTTTATGTTGGACACTGATTAAACTTAATATTAATTCTAGGTTGTTCGGTGGGGTCGATCAGTATATGCAAATATTCAAAAGTTTATCCAGTTCCAGCTCACTGTTAATGTCGCAGCACTAGTAATTAATGTGGTTGCCTCAGTTTCAGCCGGTGATGTCCCTCTGAATGCTGTTGAGGTAGGAACATCAGGGGACAAACCTTTGCGATTTCTGATTCATTACTATGATATTCCTAAATTATTAATATGCATCATTATGTTATGTTCTCATGATATTTAACTAATTGGGGAAACTTATATTTCAGAAGTTTTTTCTCTGAATGTCATATTTCCTTAATGTTGCAATATTTTCAAAACTTTCTTAATTGTCAGTAATGCATGTTATTGGTAACAATTAAAGGCTGAGTATTGCACAACCTAAAGAATATTTACTCACCTATTTTCACATATATGTTTCTTTTGTATCTAAGAATCATTTTAAGTTTAATGTGTTTTTTCTCTTTCATTACCAGCTTTTGTGGGTTAACCTTATTATGGACACCCTTGGTGCGCTTGCATTAGCCACCGAGCCACCAACAGACCATCTTATGAAGAGACCACCTGTTGGCCGGAGGTATCTATTCTACTGAAGTGAAATTAACTGAATGTTCTTGTTTTTATTTTTTACTTCAGAAATATTTTGTTTAGTGCAATTTTTATATGTTTTATTTTTGTATTTTTTAAAATAAATTAGTTTGTTTTTAAAAACACTCAAAACATCTAATAGTTATTTTGAATATATATATATATATATATATATATGTGTGTGTGTGTGTGTGTGTGTGTGTGTGCTGGTTGCACTACTGTGTATAGAAGGTAAACCTATTTTCATATTGGCCTCTAGTTTGGATGCCCAAAGCAGCATTTTGCATTGGCTGAAATGCTTGATTTTTATAAATTACAGACCTACTGATTTAATGAGACACTCGAGCACCTATCTTTAGTTTTATAAATATGATATCATTGGCCTATTAACTATGTTTTCCTTTTTGAGAAAGATAGTTAAAATTTTGTACTCTTCAGGTGCGTGTTCTTCATAAACTGCATTTTTTTTCTTATTTGTTTCTCCTTTTTATTTCAAGGGAACCCCTTATCACCAATATCATGTGGAGAAACCTCATAGTACAGGTATAGTTTTTCATCTTTTTTTTTTTTTTCTTTTTTTAGTTTTGCACCATCTCTTTTATACCCAATATAATTATTTTTAGTGGCTCTGCAATTTACCTCTCAACTATCATCAAATCCAGGCACTCTACCAAATAACAATCCTCCTCGTTCTTAATTTTGGTGGAAGAAGTCTTCTTGGTTTGTCCGATGAGACGCGAGAACGTGCAGATAAGATGAAAAATACCTTCATTTTTAACACGTTCGTCTTTTGTCAGGTAAAGGCCTTACCTGAATGAAGTTTTGAGCTGTTTTGTTGCAATGTTTGTTGAATGATTCTAATCAATAAGTTTGACATTTTATTGTAATTGAAGATGGCTCTCTGACTAACGTTTTACAGATATTCAATGAATTCAATGCCCGGAAACCAGATGAGATGAATGTCTTCACAGGGGTTACAAGGAACCGTCTTTTTATGGGAATAATTGGTATAACGCTAGTGCTCCAGGTGATGATTAATACTTTTGGGCATTTTCATACATACCACACAATTCCTATGAATTTACATATCTAACTCTCAAAAGTTTACTTTTTACATTCATACTACCCAAATCTTAGATTTCACATAAAAAATACCACTATTTTAACTTTTGAAAGATGAAAAATAGACCTTTGGTTGGGTGGTATAAAGAGAAAAGTGTCAAAATGGTCCTGATTCTTTGTAAGGGGCCATTTTAATCCAACAACAATAACAAGCTTTTATTTTACTAAGTGGGGTCTGCCACATAAATCCTTTTTCTCCATTATATCCTATTGAGTGTCATATTTTCATTTAATTCTATAAATTAAGATCATTTTTTATACAAAACACCCAAATCTTTTTAGGTCTACCTCAAACTTTTTTTTGACACAAGTCAAATCTAAAACATATGATCTGCTAACCTTATCATCAAATAGTCGACATTTAACGTGACCAAGCCATCTACACCAACCCTTTCACGGATATATTCATTTTACATTTTGCCTCTAAGAGTCAAGCCAACATTCTGTGCCATAAAGTATTGCAGGTCTCACCAGCATCTTATAAAATTTTTCTTTCAAGTATAAGCGGTACTTTTATATCACACAATAGACCTGACGCATTTCTCCACTTCAACCATCCAATTTGAATTCTACTAATAACATCCCCATCTATAACACCATCACTTTGAACAATAGATCTGAGACATCTAAAAGTGTCTATTTAGTCTCCAAAATATTTTAATGGAGACTAAAATAGTCCTCCAGGGGACACTCTCACCCCATATTACAAGAGTATAAATACAAATTGATACTTTATTCATGGTATAAATGTAAAAATTGAAATTTGGAATCATTAATTTGTAGCTAATGATTCCTTTGTTGACAATAATCTATATGAATTTCCCTCAAAGAAAAAATTCTGTTTTTGCGCAGATTATGATCGTCGAATTCCTTGGGAAGTTCACTTCAACTATCAGGCTTAGTTGGAAGTTATGGTTGGTTTCTCTTGGAATTGCATCCCTGAGGTATTTAACTCTGCCCGTGGTTTCCTTTAAATTAAGTAAACTTTCCTCTCCAATCAATTTTTTCTCACATCTCTGCTCTGCAATTGTCACCACTTCTCATCAGTTGGCCACTTGCTGTTGCCGGAAAGCTCATTCCTGTACCAAAAACTCCTATTGGGGAGTATTTTCGGAGGTACCTCAAGATGCAAAGAAAAGAAAGCGAAGGTTGTTTTCCCAAACTTATCATAAGTATAGTTGTTAATTACATATTCTAATATTGCACATCACTTGAAAAATAGCAAATTCATGCACTTATCATTGAAAATTCCAAGAAAGAAAAAAAAAAACAGACATGGAGATTATATCGAGCACTACATTTAAGGGCTATTTGGTTTGCTGAAAAGGAACGTAGAGTAAAAGAAATACAATGTAATTAAAATGCAGTGTATTCGGAATATTTTTAAGTTGTTTAGTTTGAAAAAAATAAAATTGATGTACAACATGTTCGACGAAAGCAGCAGCAGTAACTAGTGGCCACTGGCGGCAGCCTAATGATGTTGGTAGCGAAAACACTGCATTTTGCAGCGTATTTGGAAATCGTCGAAATTTAACGAATTCGAAATACACTAATTCTAAACTACATGGCGAATTTCAAACCAAACGCTACAATTTTGTAGTCCACTGCATTTAATTACTTTACACCACTAACCCCAGGGAAACTAAATAGCCCCTTACCGTAAAATGGAGGTATTTGAGTGTTAATTTTATGAATATGTAAAATCTAAATGTTACCTAATTTTCACAAGACTAACCGGCCCTTTTCTGCTTTGCAGCTGATGAATGTGATCAGCCGAGCGATTCAAGACCATAGGCAGCGAATCAACTGCTCAGTTTTATATGGCCAAATGGTACTTGTACTTAAGTATGACTACTACTAACCAACCAAACAATTTTTTGTTTTTTTTGGAGAGCAAAGATGCTTGATGGATGAGCTTGGTAATGTAAAGCTAAGTTCATCCTACCTATCTATATGTTTTATTGTGTAATATTTTGAATCTTCATATAATTTATATTTGTTGTTTTTGTCACTAAAGTTGGTGTACTTATTTTTAATCGTTTATGAAAGGTTTTATAATATTATAATATGTGTGGATGTGTTTCAATGGAGACTTGAGATTATAGTGTTTTTGTACACATGATTTTTTTGATACTTTTGCAATGGCTGTCATGATGTCAAAATATGTGTATTCTAACACTGAATAAATATGAGGATTATGAAATTATATTGCTAAAATAAGTGTAATGTATTGTATGTGCGGTTATCTAGAAGTTGTGCAGTGTCAGACAAGACATGTATCAAACATCAACACGGTTCAGATAGTTGTTAGACATGGTATGTAAGTGTTTGATTTAAATAATAGTTAAAAAATGATGAATAAAACAATTTTTAAAAATATATATTTTTATGTAGAATTAAAAATATTTAAATATATATTTATCAATTTTTGTGTATTTACACTAAATTTTTATTTGTAAATGTCACTTATATATATATTAAATTGAAAGTAGTGATATATTAGATATGAAATGAAAAAATTTAGGGGGCATAAAGAAAATTTAAAATTTAGATGTTAGACATGTACATGCATAAGAATTCAGAATCAAAGAAGAAAGATCATTTTATTTTTTCATGGATGATTAATTAAGATAATTTAAATTTTGGTTTAATATAAAATAATATATATTTATTTTTATATTTTTTAATTATTTTTAAATCAACTAAATTTGTTTTCGAAAATAAAAAATAAATAAATATATAAAAATCATATCAATTAAAATTGAAAATGAAAGTAATGTAGAACTAGCTCTTAATTTTTGGAAGTTAGTGCCATAAATTTTTTATTTTTTTATATTATTCGTAATATTGTGTTTATTTAATATATATAGTAATAATTTTATTATAATGTTGTGTTCAATGCATGCTCGTGTCCTATATCTTTAATAACATATCTTTCATTCATGTTTGTATCCGTGCAACATAAGCAACTATATTGTACACCATGCATTTATAGTAGTCACCAACTTAATTGTTCTTGAATTAGATTTAGTAAACCAAACTTTTCACTCCTCTAATTAAGATAAGTAATGAAGTATTTAACCAAAAATAACTTAGGTCTCCCTCCCTTTCAATGTCTTATAAATTTTAGGAGCACTTAAATAATACCACTCAATTCATATGTATTTACATGTATATAACACCTAAACTTAAATTTTTACGCACACCACTTTACATATGCATTGAAAAAGTGACTAAATCCTATTTGATATCGGAAACAACGTAAAACAAGAAACCTACACTTGCGAAACAGTTTGAATCGAAAATCTCAAGAAAGGGAAAAATGCATAAAGCGTACTAAACGATGGCTGATCACCGCAGGCCACTCCAGAACACTAAATACACTTCTTAATCCGGAAAAATACGGGACATGTTCTTAAAACCAATAAAAATATTTTTCAACCTCAGTCCACACAAAACAATCCCTATTTACAGAGGCTAGACTCTACTAATTACAAGTATATCATTCTAAAATATAGAGACACAACAACAAACCTAAACACATATATTGAGACATGTAGACTATAAAATAAAACTCTAGCGCCTATGTCACTATTCTACTTAAATCATGCTTATAGCCAAACAAACCTTTAAGATTAAGATTTAGGGTTTTAAGTGAAATGATAATAAAAAAAGTTTCATCTTATACATAACTATTATGAATTTCTTCTCAAATCTAAAGCACATTATCAAAACAATCAAAATAAATATTTTTTTTTCCAAATAGGAAAAGAGAGGAGAGCCCACTAACTTGCATGATTACCCTCTATTTGCAGAGCTTGAGTCTCTTGAAGTAGGAGGAAACAAATGACTTTTGATATGGCCTAGTGGCAAGGCAAGTGGGTATGTTCTCCGGTTGCTCGATCCATAGTGTGTGCTCTATTCCTTCTGCCCTCAGCTTCTCCGCTAAGTTCCTTATCTGTGTCTCTCCCTTAACCTCCATCGTCACCTATTAAAAAATCAAGATTTTTTACATGGTTTTAAAAACCGGACTGAACCAACCAGTTCAACCAATTTGACCAGTTCAATAGCGAACCAATCCTTTAATCGGTTCAGTCCAAATTCATAAACGATTCTGCATAGAATTGAGATTGAATCAGTCAAAACTGAAGTTGAATCAGAGAGCCTGTGAACAAGTCCGCTTTTTAAAGAACGGGTCAGTTCAAATATTATTCAATTTTAGTCTTTTAATTTTAATTGGATGACCAAAAAATAAAATATTTAAATTAAAATAAGAGAAAACACCAAATCTTAAAATTTTTATTTAGAATAATATCCAAAAGTATAGTCATAAATTAAAATATTATTTGTTAAATCACAAAAAAATAATATTAATATATCATTATTCTATTATTTAAATCATATTTAAATAATTAAAATATTCATTATATCATCAAGTTCAACCTTCAGGTCAACCCCAATTAAACTATAGAAACTAGAATCTTTACATCTTTCAGTTCGAAGCCCAATCTAATCTTCACAATCTTATTTTGTAAGAGTATTTAATTTAAGGAGCATTTCAATAAATATCACCCAATTACAATGCATTTACAATTTATGCTATCCAAATCGTTCACTTCACACACACACACACAAAATTGTATACATATCACACTCTTCTTATGTAATTGCATATCTCACACCTAAACATTAATTATGTAAAAATTTTATTTTAATTCTAAACATTTTCAATTGCACAATTCACCTGCAATCATTCAAATTTGAAGTAATTTGATATTACCATAAATTTTGCAGTTTTTTTTGCAAAAATTAGTAGAGAGAGAAGCTTTTCATGAGAGCATTATGAGCTCAAATTAATAAAATTGTCATTCTATAAAAGGGCCAATATGCTCTCATGAAAAGCTTTGCTCCACCATTAAGTAAGTAGTTAGCAATAAAATGGGACATTTACATAAATACCATACAATCCTTATATATTTACATATTTAACAACTAATCATTCGTATTTGCATGTATACAACTCAAATCTTTAACATCAATCAAAAATATCACAGTCACTATCCTTTTAAAGTGAAACACGCCTTTTTCATGCATAGGTACATGAAGCCAAGGTTATAAGTATAAATATCAAACTTCGGGCATTAGATATATAAACACATAAGAATTGTGTGGCATGTATATAAATTTCCCTAAAATGATTCAAACTTTGGAGGTTAAACATGTAAATAACATAAGAATTATGTGGTATGCATGCAAATTGACTTCAAACTTTGGATTATTAAAGAATTAAATTAAACACTTGAAAAGAAAAGATTTTGAGAATCATGATGATCATTTACTCAAATATGTAATTTGGATTAGGCGTGTGAGTGAGTCAAGTCGACTTGTGAGTCTCCTCGAGCTCGGCCCGATAAGTGGCTTGTGAATTGAGCTCAATGATCAAGCAAGTCAAGCTCAAGTCAGCCTCGACCCGACTTGTTAGCTTATGAGCAGACTCGTTTAAGAAAATATTAATATAAAATATACTCAAAATATATTAAATATCAAGAATTTATCTTAAAAGTATTAAAAATGTTTAAAAAGTAATATTTACTATTGTATATTACCGTGTTATTTATCTTTTAATTGTTCATTTTATTTGTTACCTTATTATAAAGCTAGCTTAAATTAATATCATTTTGTCTCTTTTATCATGAACAAACCGGGTCGAACTCGTAGACTAAAGTTTGAGCACAAACTCGATAAAATTAATCAAACTCAAGCTCAAGCTGAGGGTGGCTCGAGCTCGGCTCGACTTGTTTACACCCCTATTTTGGAGGGACACTTTAATACTAATCAACCACCGGGCTAAAATGAAACTGAATGCGGCATTTCATCGAACTCACCTTGTTCATGGAATCGATGTTGGAAGCAGAGAGATAGGCGGCGGTTTCGGGACAGTGGCGGTGGTTCCAGATGGCGGCGACGGCGGCGTGGCAGCCTTGTGTGACGGTGCTCCCCAGCGGCCATTCGTCGATCAGATCACGCCGAAGAACGACGTACTGGACAAGAAGATCGCTGGGCTCTTTCACGCCATCGGAGCTCATAGAAGAAGACTCCATTGGTGCTGCGGAGGAGGTGTTCGTGTTTCTGCGAGGACGAGTGAGCAGTGAAACCCTAGATCTTAGCGAGGGGAGGGTTGAGAATTTTAAGGCGGGGGAATTAATAAGAATCATTGGGACGGTTCTTTTCATGGGGACAAGGTTTATTTATCCAATAACTCTTTGTTTTATTTTATTTGTTCATTTTAACTCCAAAAAAATCAATTATATATATTATTTATATAATAATATATTATAAACATTTGTATCTAAGTTTAAATTATAATAATTCATGCAATTATGTGATTCACTCCTTAGTCTTAATTTTTGCAGATTCAAATCCAGTACTCGACATCTATTTTTTTAATTGATTTAAATATAGAGTCAAGCACGAACAAGATGTAAATCGAGTCAAGCACGAACAAGATGTAAATCGAGTCAAGCACGAACAAGATGTATATCGAGTCAAACACGAACAAACACTCTATTCATGAGCAATTTCCGCCACGAGTTAATTTCTGAGCCAAACACAAACAAACACTGTTCATGAGCAATTTCCGCCACGAGTTAATTTCAAATGAGTCAAACACGAGCCACGTCTGAGCTCACTTAAGCTAAGCTCGCCCTAAACATATAGCGACATTTACATATCACCCAATTGTTATGTACTTACATACCTAACATCTAGACTTTATTTTCTTATATTTATACCATCTAAATCTTTCATATCACATTTAAAAAATCACTATTTAAACTTTTAAAAAGTGAAATGCACATATTTTTCATACATAGATAAGTTACACGTGCAAAAAATCGACGCGTCGGTTTTATATTAAACACAAAGTACATCAGAGCGGATTTACATTAGTTTAAAGAGCCATTTACATACATAACATCCAAGTACTATTTATTTACATATCTAACACCTAAACTTTATTATTTACATTTATACCGCCCAAATCTTTCATATCACATAAACATATCCCTACATTTAACTTTTTAAAAAGTGATCGTCTTTTCATGTATACTTGAGATGATATATATGTAAAAATTGATGTTTACAAATTTTGACTTAAAATTCAACAATAACAGTACAAAATGAGCAATTTATAGCACAAACATCAACTATAACAGCTGTGCATATTACAGGATTCAGCTTTTTAAATAATCTAAAGCTAAATCATTACAGCAAGCAGCAAATATGAAATACATTTAACTAATCATGCTACAAACTTTAACTGCAGTTAAGTTAACCAGAGGAGATAAAAATATGTACCAAATTTGTAGAGGAAGCTCAAGTTAGAAGCACTTTCTGTGAACAATTGAAGGTCCGGTCTCATCATACTCTGCCTTTGTGATGTGCTGATTCTGTGGGAAAACAACTTTGGCAAGAATAGCACCACCCATCCAAGCTGAATTGTTTGGCAAATTTTCAGGCATGTACTCTGGTGGCTGATAAGATCCAAAGAAGAGAAGGCATTTCAAATCAACAGTTTGAGAAAAAGAGAAATTTACATAAATACCACACAATTTGTATGTATTTACATATCTAACACCTGACTCTAACACTTAGTGATTGAAAAGGGGTATTGCACTTTCAAGAAGTTAATAATGGTGGAGTTTTTGATGTATTATGGTGGCAGATAAGATCAAGTAGAGGAGGCATTTCAAATCAATAATTTCAAAAAAGAAAANATCAATTATATATATTATTTATATAATAATATATTATATACATTTGTATCTAAGTTTAAATTATAATAATTCATGCAATTATGTGAGTCACTCCTTTGTCTTAATTTGTGCAAATTCAAATCCAGCACTCGATATCTATTTTTTTAATTGATTTAAATATAGAGCCAAGCACGAACAAGATGTAAATCGAGTCAAGCACGAACAAGATGTAAATCGAGTCAAGCACGAACAAGATGTATATCGAGTCAAACACGAACAAACACTCTATTCATGAGCAATTTCCGCCACGAGTTAATTTCTGAGCCAAACACAAACAAACACTGTTCATGAGCAATTTCCGCCACGAGTTAATTTCAAATGAGTCAAACACGAGCCACGTCTGAGCTCACTTAAGCTAAGCTCGCCCTAAACATATAGCGACATTTACATATCACCCAATTGTTATGTACTTACATACCTAACATCTAGACTTTATTTTCTTATATTTATACCATCTAAATCTTTCATATCGCATTTAAAAAATCACTATTTAAACTTTTAAAAAGTGAAATGCACATATTTTTCATACATAGATAAGTTACACGTGCAAAAAATCGACGCGTCGGTTTTATATTAAACACAAAGTACATCAGAGCGGATTTACATTAGTTTAAAGAGCCATTTACATACATAACATCCAAGTACTATTTATTTACATATCTAACACCTAAACTTTATTATTTACATTTATACCGCTCAAATCTTTCATATCACATAAACATATCCCTACATTTAACTTTTTTAAAAAGTAATACACGTCTTTTCATGTATACTTAAGATGATATATATGTAAAAATTGATGTTTACAAATTTTGACTTAAAATTCAACAATAACAGTACAAAATGAGCAATTTATAGCACAAACATCAACTATAACAGCTGTGCATATTACAGGATTCAGCTTTTTAAATAATCTAAAGCTAAAATCATTACAGCAAGCAGCAAATATGAAATACATTTAACTAATCATGCTACAAATTTTAACTGCAGTTAAGTTAACCAGAGGAGATAAAAATATGTACCAAATTTGCAGAGGAAGCTCAAGTTAGAAGCACTTTCTGTGAACGATTGAAGGTCCGGTCTCATCATACTCTGCCTTTGTGATGTGCTGATTCTGTGGGAAAACAACTTTGGCAAGAATAGCACCACCCATCCAAGCTGAATTGTTTGGCAAATTTTCAGGCATGTACTCTGGTGGCTGATAAGATCCAAAGAAGAGAAGGCATTTCAAATCAACAGTTTGAGAAAAAGAGAAATTTACATAAATACCACACAATTTGTATGTATTTACATATCTAACACCTGACTCTAACACTTAGTGATTGAAAAGGGGTATTGCACTTTCAAGAAGTTAATAATGGTGGAGTTTTTGATGTATTATGGTGGCAGATAAGATCAAGTAGAGGAGGCATTTCAAATCAATAATTTCAAAAAAGAAAATTTTGCATACATATAAAAAAATTCTTATTTATTTACATATCTAACACCTATAATTTGATGTTTACACCCATAACGTAATACTGGCATCATAAACATGTGCACGAAAGGATGTATCCCCGCTTTTAAAAAAATAGCGATGGTGGTGGTATTTTTTATGTGATCTTAAGGTTTTGAGAGTTGCAAATGTAAATATGAAAGTTTAGGTGTTAGATATGTAAATACATAAGAATTGTGTGGTATGCAAGTAAATACCACTTTCAAAAAATAATAATAATAATAAAATAAAACTCAAAAATTGTTTGGTAAACTTTCAGGCGTGTATTCAGATGGCTGATAAGATGAAGTAGAGAAGGCATGTCAAACAAACAATTTGAAAAAAAAAAGAGAAATTTACATACATACCACACAATTCGCTTGTATTTACATAT
>NEWO01000027.1:1290097-1332519 GCA_003013225.1 Phalaenopsis aphrodite
CCCCCCCCCTTCCGCTCTTCCTTTCCTCCTATACCTCTCTCCTTCTCCAAATAGTTTTCTCCTCTTCTCCTTTAGTCAAACTCCACCCAATTTCTCCAGAAGCAGCCAACTGATACACCTCTTTGAAATCGGACTCCAAACAACCCATTCAACTCCATATCCAACAATCCTCACTCATGCTTCCATTAAATGCTTCAAGCCATCAAAGAGATGAGGATCTTCCCATCCCCACACAACTGAGGGCAACACCGGTATCACGGTGAAGTTTGATAGTCCGGTCTCCATTACCTTCTTTCATGAACACTTCTTACAAGCTAGTTAAGTTTTTGCTCAATGATGCCCTCCTAATTTCCTAATGATTGTTATGCCCTATCTATTTTTACACTATGTAATAGCAAACATTCAGCTTAGATCCAACCTCACCACTCATGACATATGAACTCCATTTTCAATCTACACTTCTTACAATTGTTAAAGCGGCAATAACTTGAAAAAAACAAAATTTGGGCCAAGCAAAAACCTTCAAAGCATATAAACCTCAGTAATTTGAACTTCCCTAATAACTACAGGCCTTGAACCCTAAACATGTTATAGAGAAAAGTTATCACCATCAGGCTATTGGAGATGAACTTGACTTCTAAAATTGTTGCAACATAAAGTTATAAAGTAGTCGTATGTATACAAATCTTCCTATAATTTACATGTACATCCAAAATACGGATTTTTTAAGCTGTTAAGGAAACCCATATACAAAGTGGTCCTTCTGGGCCAATCAAATTGGGGCCTCCTTTTCATCATGCATTGGAAATAGGGTCGTAAACAAGCCAAGCTTGAGCGAGCTCGGGCTTAGCTCGTGTTCGAAATCGGCTCATGTTTGAAATTGGCTCGTGAACAATGTGTTCGTGTTCGGCTCGATTTAAATATTCATGTTCGTGTTTGACTCGAAATTGGCTCGTTAAAATTAATTGAAAAAAATAAATGTAAAGTGTTGGATTCAAACCTGAACCAAATCTATGCAAAAGAATATACATAACCACATTGCCACATGAGTTGTTATGATTTAAAAATTTTATAATTATATGATTTTTTTTTTTGAACTAAAATGAATCGAACACGAGCGAACAAACAGTTGTTCGTGTTCGGCTCGTTTAAAATTTAAGCTTAAAAAAATTGTTCATGTTCGACTCATTTGGTTAACGAACGGGTCGAACAAGAGCTACTTAACGAGACGAACACGAGTTGTTCGCGAACAAAAAAGCTTTTTTTTATAGCCCTATTTGGAAACCAACCTATCTGATTATACTCATCTACCACATCCATCAAATTGGTGACCACGAGAATAATCTCTCAAGAAGACCTAGTGAGTTCCTCCGCTGAGTTTGTCATAACTCGTTGAGTTCTTCGACTGAGCTCGTATACACTCATCAAGCATGTTCGTTAAGCTCGCCTACACTTCTCAGGTTGCACCACCACTGTCGTTTATCGATCCTTCAAAGTCGCCTGCATGGCATAAAGAAGGAGACTTTGGCCCATCACTCACCATGTCTACTTATAAGCCACCTGACACCCGTGGTGATTTATTTTTAACAATAAATTTGTGATAAGCATCCTAAAGTACGGCATAGAATATAGCTTTTTTTTTCCTCGTGCAGCCCTACAAGGGTAAAGACATTCTAGGAGAAATAGGAGGGGGTGCAACGCAAGCGAGACCTCTTTTTTCCATATCCATCTCTCTCGTTTCACCTCCTCCATTCTTCCCACAAGGTCTCTCCTAGGTTGTATGATTCCACAATAATAATACGGGAGTATACATCCTAAAGGGTTTCAACGTTACCGTCTAAACTGTAAAAAGATAAGCAAAAACATGACAGAAAGTGATTACACGAGATAAGTTCTGCATGGCTAAGTTGAACAATATGCATCGTAATAATACAGATTTCTAAGCAAAGACGAAATCATACTTTAAGAACCATGTAAGATTGTACAGAAAACGTCTGCAATTCATTTAAATAGAAAGCCAAATTACATGAATCGACCGTTTGCTCATCTAACCTTTGGGGTGGAGAGAGGATCAGTGAACAAAATCTGCCCTTCCTCTCCCATCTCCCACCCGAGTCCTGTGTAAAGAACATGGCGCAGTAAGTCCTCCATTGCATCCCAGTCTTTGATAAAACCCCTTACAACGGGATCTACTGTCAATTCCTCGAACGCCGAGGGATCGTCCATGTCCCCTTCCTCCGCCACGCACTTCATCTTCGTAGGAATGATCTGATTCATGCCAGAATAATCAGACCGCAAGTGAATGCATGGAAAAAGAATGGCTTCGTAGGCAATTCCAAAGAGAAATAAGGAATAGGGTTTCTAGTAGCTTTCAAAAAAAGAGAAGATAGTCTGTAAACCATGGCCGGATCTTGGTCGGGTGCAGCGAAGCCTGCTTTGAGAAGTTTTGAACCTGCGTCGACCACCACCGCCTCCATTGCGGACGAAGAAAACCCTAGATTTCCCGAGCATTCAATTGTCCACTACCCGCCCTTCTTGTTTGTTAGAAATTTACATAACTAACACGATATTCTTATGTATTTACATACCCAACACTTACACTTTTTGTTTTTACATTTATACCAACAAAATCTTTCATATCAACTTAAAAATAACATTATCTGAACTTAGACACAAAAAAAAATGTGAAATGCGCATTTTAATGCAAAGATAAAATGATATATATTTAAATTTAAAATTTATGTGTCATAACACATATAAATATATAAGAATTGAGCGATATACTTATAACTTCCCTTCTAGCAATAAATAAATGAAATTTATAATAAAATATTTTATTTTGTTTTGAATAATTTATATTAATTATTAATGCGTGCCAGAAAATTTTGGGCGGTAGAGTAATGGATTATTGTCTTAGCATTGCACGATAATTCAGCACACACAGGTAACAGAAGAGAAGTAACCAGAAGGAGACACCTCAAGTTTTTATGTGGAAAATCCTTGAAAGAGAAAAAAATCACGGAAACTAACCCAGTTGAAATAATCCACTATGAATGATTAGTACACATGTTCATTCTTCTCATAAATTAAGAAATATTGAATTACAAAGTTGTATAATTATAATTTTACTGCAGTTCTTAGTCACAGCATGTTGCAATGGTCATTGTTGATTATTGTGGGGGCAGTAGTTCGTCGTGAGTGTTGTAGATGGTTACATCATAAGCGTTGATTGACCAAATAAACCGTAGTAAGTTGTTACAAGAGTTGTGGACCACATGGGTCGTGGTGACAAGTATGAATGGTGTATGTAGGCAGCTTTAGTCAGAGTCCGGAGCTAGAGTTGAGAGCTGGTGCTTGGAGCTGCACGAGTTGTGAACCATGTAGGTCATAGAAGCGAGTATGAATGAATTTCGTAGG
Organism: Phalaenopsis aphrodite; assembly: GCA_003013225.1. Taxonomy (NCBI): domain Eukaryota; kingdom Viridiplantae; phylum Streptophyta; class Magnoliopsida; order Asparagales; family Orchidaceae; genus Phalaenopsis; species Phalaenopsis aphrodite. Next base: position 1,293,515 of record NEWO01000027.1, read on the forward strand.
ATGTCGGGGCCGGAGTCCGGAGTTGCACGAGCTATGAACCCTGTAGTTCGTAAGGACGAGTATGAAAGACGTCCATAAGCCGCGGGAGTCGGATTCAGGAGCTGCACTAGCTGTAAATCACATAGATCGTTGTTGACACATGTACCGTAGTGATGAGCTTATGTCCCACACGATGACTAACAACGTCTGGTTGGTGGTGATTAACGGAGATGACAAACATTAGCTGACGGTGATTGATGCGTGATTCGAGAAAAATGATATTAAATTAATAATAATGATGCAATGTAACCCAAACAATAATGTAACTTTAATGAAAATAATTTATCTTAAAAATATATTTTAAAATCCCGATTTTATTTTACATATAACTCAAGTAGTATCGTTCAAGTAATGCGGGGCTCTAATGGAGTCTTAAATATCGATCCCACAGGGAAGCTGGAAATATATATATATGCTAGCTATTTATATTCTATTATAAACTAAAAATAAAAACAAAGTAAAGTGCAGAGTTTTAAGTTAAACTGTTTAAGTGAAATGCTACTAAATATGCAGATGTACGACTATAACAAGTAAATTAAACTAAATGTTAAACTTTCAAAAGTAAATTGATGAAATAAAATAAATGTTTTTGTTGACGAAAAGTTTAAGTATGAGAAAACATCATTTCTCTTTACAATGAAAATATGGCTTGTGAAGAAATTGAAATCATTTGAAAAACATATTTAAAAAATGATTTGTGTCAAATATGAGCAATCATATTCCCTACTCTCTCCCGAACACTATGAAGAACATTGACTAATCCAGAATTTGATCATTAATTTTATGGTTAGGCTGGGAGGATACTGACTGTCACTCTAGAGCTACCACTACTCCCTCATCTGATGGCTAACATGCTTCCATTAGTTTTCAATCAACTGAACTAAATTGAGAATTCTAATTTGTCACCTTAAAATCTTTAAATTTTACATCTAACGAAGTATATTTCCATATTTATTTGCACTCAATCCCATAGATAAAATACTTTCCCATGAAATAAAATGTAATTCTCCATTTGTTGTAGAAATTATATTCACTTTTCAGAACATATATAATTTCTCAACACATTTTAATAATTCAATTGGTCGGATCGAAAAGTAAATGAAGATCGGAGTTCAAATCATCACAAATTATTGACATTTAAAACCGTAGAAAACAAAATCAATTCTTCACAAAATCATTTATTCAAAGTAGGTCATAAAAAGGATATGATAAAACACGGATTTCATATGTAAAAACAAGTTTACAAACAAAAGAAATGAAAAATACAACTTAAATCACAATTCTTCCTAAGCAAATTTCTAGAAGTTCTCCCAAAGTCTTTCCCTCTTTACAATCACTCTCAATTCCCTATTAGAAATATAATGAAGAAGAAATCTCTCACATTCCCTCTCATTTTACAATCCTTAAATAAAATCTCCTCTTCTCTCTCTCTCTCTCTCTCTCTCTCTCTCTCTCACGTCATTTCTCTCTCTCACCCTAAACACAAAAAGAGTTTCAATTTCCCTCATAAATTTAAAAGTCAAAACTTTGAATTTCAAAAGATGTGCCTCATTGATCCTATAGTCAAATCCTTTCAAATTGGAACCTTCCATAGTGTCTAAAAGCATTGAATCACTCAATGGACGCTTAGAACAAGTGTCCCTCTAAAAATTTGCAAAAATTTGTCTTGAACCGCCATAATTTGAAAATATCGCGTCTGGCGCATCATTCGCCAACGCTATGGATTTTGGCGCATCATGCGCCAAACCCTAAAATTAGATGTTTTTGCTCTAAATTTTTTTTCTTTTGTCTTTTTTTCCACATACCTAAAAATGATTTATCTACAACAAAAATACAAAAATACATTTCTTTAAAGTGTAATAGTACTGAAAATAGGCATAAAGGAGGTACTTAAAACAATATATTATTTTTTGTGTATCAATGATCGACGGGTGTCGACAACGGTGGTGATCGATGGTGATCAGCGGTGTTCGACGACGGTCGGGATGGTGTTGGACTTCAACTTCTTCTCAGAGCTTTCAATTCTCTCAGAAGCTTCAAGTCCCCCCCTTCTTGTGAGGGGTGGGGCTCTATTTATAGTATTATGGGTGTCATTAACGCAATGTTCCAGAGAGTTTCCTCCGATCAAACAACGTTTAATGGACATTTGAGTGTCTTAATAATATTGAAATTGTGCAATCTTAGGCTCGTTGGATTTGTCCCGTCAAGATGCTCGATCGGACTATAAAATTGCTAAATTTTACAATTGTTTGATCTTCCAAATGTGTCTGAAAGTCTTCCAAAAAATGGTTTAATGACTTGATCTGGGCTTGATTTGAATCAGATTGGAATGACTTTAATATAATTAGGTTTATCTCATCGAGCCAGTCAGTTTACTATAAGTTTGCTGAATCGGAGCTCTAGATGGGTTTTAATTGAAGTCTAAATATTTATAGTTCAAAAGATTACCTCGAGATTTGTGTCGAATGATGGAAATTTATTGGTGTTGTATCACTTATTATTGTTAATTTACTAATAAATTCAACATCTTAATAATAATCAATTACAAAATACAATTATATGGACATCATTTCATTGGTCTCTTACGTGAAAACAACAATTTCAAATCTATTGGTTGTTTGATTAGGATAGTTTTCTATTTGTTTTGTGTTTCATACCACCGCCACGATTTCGTTTGAGAAACTGCTTTCATGTTGTTTTCTATAAATTCTTTTAGTGAAAAGCTATTATTTTTATTATGAATTGTTAAAATGTGATGATGATTTAAAAGTTTTTGTCTTATATCTGTGTGGGCGTGCACGCTTCATATTCCGATATGTTGGTTAGTATTCACGGTATAAGACCCTTAAATCGGGGTTTTGAATCTCCTCTGGCACAATTAGCCTTAAGGAGGTCGTACTCAAAGTATTAGACACATTAGGGATGGTTGGAGGCTCATATAATATCCTCTAACCATTCCTTTTAATAATATATATATATATATATATATATATATATATATATATATATATATATATATATATATATATATATAATTGATTGATTCTGAACACTAACTTTCTAAAAAAATTTTCTCTGCCACAACCGTACGCCATTCTAATATGCGGTAGTGGCCCCAAACAGACCATTCAATCGTTATTAATATTCTTTCTAATGAATGGTTATGATTTACTCTTGCATTTCAAATAAATCATTTAGAGGTATTTACATTATAAAAAATCCATGCCTATATAATTCAGGGTATAAAATAAATTTATGAAAGCAATAATAATATTTCATATCTCAAAATATTTTTTTTAAAGGCATGAGAAATAACTTCCGCTAAAAAGATTAAAAAAAAAGAGAGCAAATTGCAACATGGGACTTGTTTTACTACACATGAGGAGGGAATGCTCATTGCTTGTTTAATGGGTATGAATATTATTTTTATTTTTATTTTATTTTTTTCATTGTTCCCTTAAGGTTTGTGTATTGCTAAATAGTCTAGTTCTTTTAAGGAATATTTATATACATACCATATGCATTTACATAAATAACCTCAAGGCTTCAATTTTTACGTATATGTCACCTTGCCTGTGTTTAAGAAGGTGTATTTTTCTTTTTAAAGATCAAAATAGATATATTTTTAATGTGCTATAAAAGGTTTGAACGGTATAACTGTAAAATGTGAATTTTATATGTTTGATACATAAATGCATAGGAATTAGGTGGTATGCATGGAATTGCCCCATTTTTGTTTAGGAGGCTTTATATATGTCTTTGCTTAATCCAGAATTGGCCATGAATCACCTAAGAAATATAGCGTAAAGGAGAAGAGAGACAAAGTGAGAGACAAAGAGAGACATATGAATGATAGAAATGGTGTTCTTCCTTTATAAATGCTAACATATTAATAGATAATCTTGTACAATAGTGATATTATATTTTAAACTCTATTTGGATAGGGTCTTTGTTTTCATTCTCTTTGTTAAACTTTTTTGATTCGTTAGCTTATCTTATCATGGTCATATAGGTCTCTTTTCAAATAAATCTATCTTTTGAGAGGAATCAGAAAGAAAGAAGAAACGACCAAAATAGACAAACAATTTAAAGTGAAGATGGAGAACTTTCATGAGGTAGTCTTCATGCGATAGCCTAAAAGCGTACGTTTGAAACAAAATCAGATCGAAAATGCTTTGGAAACATATCCACGTAGGAAACCCTATGAAAGCAATTCATAACTAGAGAATCAAGTTTTCATGTTTGTTATGGGTCAAGAGAAGCTCCCAAATGAACATATTCTTTAGTTAATTACATCATGAGAGAAGCTCAAGATGCCCAAGAATACACTCGATAATAAGAGTTTTGATTGTATTATTTTTGATCTAGTTATCGGGAAACCAAAGAATTTTGATAATTTCTAGCGGGAGAATCTTGATGCTTTCGACGCCTATACTGAGTCGTAAGGCAGAGGTGAATCACCAAATCTACTATGGGCGGCGTCACCTAGGCATGCGAGACCCATGAGACAATATCAATAATTTTTCAAATGAATGACAGGGCTCAAAAGATGTGTCAACAGAAAGAGGGAGGAATCCCAAGCAAGTAAAGGTAGTCATTCATGTTACCATGGATTCGTTACCCCAAGCTTTGGAGTCCTAAGTCTACCTACTCTTGAAGATAGTTGACCCAACGCCACCAGAGTCATCTTGTAAGCAATCCATAGATTGCGTCCAATAGAACAGTAGTCCTAAGCCTAGAGGAAAGAGACCACTTTTTTTCTACCACTCTCTAAGGGGTGAAATATATACAAGTAGAACTTAACACTCGTCAATTCAATGACAAAGATGCCACTGGAAAGGAGAAGAGGAGAGGGGTCCAACTACATAGTAGGAACCGCCCTACAAAGGACTTGCACCTGCCTCTGGGTCGGGGGAGCCTCTAACTCCCTAGTCGTTATAAATAACATCATTTATAGATATTTATGTTTGGTTTAAGAAACACGGTGAGTCCTCCTTGGGACATGCAAAATTATACAGTTATTTGCAAATTGAATTTAAACGTGAAGACTGTATTAGGGATTGCTTGGAATATTATCATGTCATGCAATTTATTTTAAACACATAAAGTGTCACATAAAATGTTGCATGACTAGGGCAACCAAACCAACAAAAGACAATAGCTAAACATAAAAATACTACATATCATCGTAGTCCTAGTCTAGCACACAATCTAATAAAAGTGTCATAACCACATCATCTAAGTGCATGTGAAATGCAGAGGTAAAGGATATTCGTATGACTTTAATGAGGTTGCCGACACCGGTTCCGTCTTAAGAATATGAGGAATCTAATGTGTGTCGCCCAAAAGGGTTTTACAGAATTTGGCCTCACATATTTCTATTTTTGCTAATTACGTAGTTTAGACAATATAATTGGCTGTTAAATGTGAATCTGCAACATGCAAGGTGACATGTTAAATTTAGTTAGAACCTTAGCACAGTCATATTTATTGTAGATCTTGATGTAATAACACACATTGCTCATTTAGATTTACCTGACAAGCAATGTTCGTTAAAGCATCACAATCAACACAGGATCACTCACCTAATGAGTTTAATTTGATATCAAGACACACAGGTTAATGCACATGCGATGATGCAAATATGACATAATTAAATGAGCACAAATTGTACACTCAATGGGTTCAGTGGATTTAAAAGTGGGACTCGTATTGAGCACACAATGTGAAATGCTAATGACATTCAAGTGTAATGCAGAGGCAGAACCACTAATCAGACACAAGATCTAATATCTTTACTAGTGGCAATTTTTTCTATCATTCCATGCTTAACATTCAAAGCTTGTGTACTATGTCAAATTTTGTGATGATCTATATTATAAGGTTGCTTAAACATTATATTTTTATGTCTCAAGACGTGAAATATAAAAAAATGGTTGGAGAAGCATATGGAATATTCAAGTGGTCTATAAGTTTGAGGTGCGGGGTAAGAGGAAGAACCACTAATCAGCTCTTCTTATAGTTGAAAATATAAAATTAATATTCAATTAGTGAGATGCCCTTTCACTTCCTTAAGTCGTCGGCAGCTCTAACCCTTCCTCAAAAGGTTTGAGAGTTGGTAGTTAGAAAAGAACAGATACTACACTTGTGAAGAGAACATACACTACATATCTTTAACTGATAAGTCTAGATACTTTACAACAAATACCACGATGCACAATAGACACTGTATAATACACACTACACATCACACCCTACACAACAGATATTATATTTATAATACATCACATATTACCCACTAGATACTACCCAACATATACTACAAGAATAAATATTACACTTCTTTCGAAAGCTCATATAGTACATAATTAATATCACCTATTAGCATTGACGCACTATATACCGTCGATTGATAAGTTCAGATATTATACACCACTTATCCTAATATCACATATAGGTGCACCATACCCTCATAAGTTCAGATACTATATCACATGAATACATTATATCTTTAATAAGATAAGTCCATATACTATTTGGGTTTACACATCCGCTAAATGTCAGGGTCCAGGGCTGCCCGATTATAGGGGTGATTCGTTGATGACCTCTAGTTGATATTGATAGGTTGATTTTGATATATCAGTTGCCTGTGAGATCGAGATAAAAATGAAGGAAGTCTAGTACGAGCCTAACCCTAAATTAAAATTATATATGCCACTTTAAATTTTCATATGCTTATCATTTAGCTTTTCTTTTATAACCTGCAAATGTTTATCTAATCCCTTTATATTATGCAATTGTAATCTATTCTGTAGTTTCACTAGAATTAATCAGGTACACTTTTAGTTGTTTTGGTTTCTTTACATTTTCTATTACATAGTTCTTTCTTTATTGTATATTTCTTTTCTTTTATATTGTACTGTACCTTTCTGCATATTCTTTGTACCTTTATTTACCGTACTTTGTTACATAACTTCTTTTATTTCTTTATTGCACTGTAGTATATACATCTGCTTGTATTCTTGCTTTCAGTTACTCCTTTTAGTATGATCATACAATCTCCTAGGATAGGTCGTTCGAGACATGGTTTTTTTTCTCTTTACTCTCTTTACGTAATAAGATAACGACGTGACCGATTATAGCAGTCGAGACTACAATAAAGACAACAAAAGAAGCTTCGGCTGGATTTCGATAAATTTAAATAACATACCTACAGGACGTCGATGTATCTTTTAGGACTTTTTACGACTTTATTTCGTACGATATAAATCCTACACTTTTTAGGAATTCGAGGTCATCATTCGGTACAACATAAATCCTCACATTTTCTTAGGCTATTTGCATATGATATGTAGATATAAGTCCAGAATATATAAATAACTTGCGGGGCCAAAGCATCACATAATTTCCCTTTCAAACATGTAAAGCCAAATCATAGATTAGTTTGAGATGTCACTGAATCTTCTTCAGTATCTTCGACATCTCCTACTTTTCACTATGTTGGATTCCGGAAATAACTATTCCTACTTGAACATACCCCACTTGACTTTTCCTATAAGCAATCGTGGAAACCTAAATATTGAATTCTTGAAAACGAACCTCTGATCTTAATCGAGAGTTTTTCTTAGGTGACTTCGGTTATCTAAGATGTAATTAACTATAAAGGCTTGCCTCTATGGAGAATTAAGAACCCAGATTAATCTAAACCCTGTCTAATTTGTGTGTTACATAGGGGAATTTGTCGGATATAAATTTCGCAGACCAAAAAAGAGTCATAAATTTTTAAGTTTAGATAGTTAAGCCGAACAATAAGTGATACATTCATCCATCGGGATGATATATCATTTATGGTATCGTGCTCAGCTATTTAAACTATTAGATATATGAGGTCTATCCGATCTCATCATTTAATATATATATATATATATATATATATATATATATATATATATATATATATAATTTTCACAAAATTAAAATTACATTATATATTTTATTAAATTTAAATTTTAAAACCTTATTTTCAAAGAAGAGAAAAAATAGCCAACACAAAATAGTCACCATGTGTTTATAGGAAGAAGACAATGAACACAACATAATCATTGCTCGGTCTTCATCCTCAATACTCACATCAAGCATTGATAAATCCGTGATTATTTGATTGAAGTCATTCACATGTTGCGCTAGATTAGAACATTGTTGCATCTTCAGCCTATATAACTTTGGCTTCAAATACAATTTATTTATCAGAGATTTGGACATAAACTGAGTTTCTAATTTCTTCCATACCTCCCCTAGAGATTTTAGATTCATCACATGATACATAACCTCATCTGCCAGACATAGGCGTATGGTTGCTACCGCTCGTTGTTGTAATTCTTTCCAATCTTCATCCTCCATGACATCTGGTTTTGTTGTCCGCAAAGCTTTCAAAATTCTCTATTAAGCCAAGAAATCTTTCACCCTTGTTTGCCACAATCCGAAGTTAACAATTCCATCGAACTTCACCACCTCAAATTTTGTACCAGAAATTACCATCTAAAATTGATCCTGCAATGAACTCCTTTGTAAATTTCTCTGCTGAATTTCCAAATTCCTTGAGCCAGAACTTGTACTCACTTTGATCCTACCACTAATATTTTTAAATAATCCCTAAATTAATATTCTCTTAATTAAATTTTTCAGAAAAATGAATTTCCCTTAATTAAACTTTCCCAGAAATCATTTTCCTTACACTTCCAAGAAAAGATCCACCTCCACTTTCCAGAAAAACTCATTTTTCTTTCCAGAAAAGCTCTGTTTTCTTTCTAAAAAAAACTCTGTTTCCGCTTTCATTCCAGAAAAGCTCCGCCGCTGCTTTCCTTATAGAAAGAAATCTTTTATTTCGCGAGTGCAATAGCAGATTCCCTTTAATTATCTTTCCTGAGTCCTAGAATATCTCTGGAATATCTCCGCGCTAAATTTCATTTTCCGCGGACTTTCCTTTTCCGCGTGAATTTTCTTTTCTCGTGTCTACCCTTCCAATTATGCTGCTATGCCGCTCAAACACCTCTGTCTTTCGTACATGTTCGCGATAACTGCCGAAGTTCGCCGAACGAACCTGTCGTGCGAATCGTCTCCCAAGTCGAACGAACTGCCTGTTACGCGAACCTCTTCTGCCCTCGCAAAACCCTCAGCGAGGACTGCGTCACCAAATGTCGCCTGGTTGCACCAACTTCACTGGCCATTAGTCGCAGAACAAAGACATCGCCGAACACCCGATTCTCAAGTTCCTCAGCGCTGAACTTTTTCTTCTTGCCGTCCGAAGCCCTCTTCGTCTTCGAGCTTCCTCTAAGCCGAAATCCGAACTGTCGCGAACATTGTCGTAATCCTTCCCTAGCCGCCAATCTCCTCTGCCAAAATCTTCTTTATTCCCACGCCGTCGAAATTTTTCTTCTCTGTCCTAAAATCTCGTTCTGATACCACTTGTTGAGAAATTTGGCCGAAGAGAAATAAGAATTGACAAAAATTCAGAAGAATACACATAGATTTACGAGGTTTAGCAAAGATGCCAACGTCATCGAGAGCAGAGCGACGACTTTCTTTTCAATATTAAGAAAAGAGTACAAAATACAAGATTCAAAATTTCACATAGTGTTACAAACATGACATATATATAACTCTATAGTACAATAAATAATTTACTTAAATTACCCCTGTACCAATCGCGAGGTGTTGCTCCCGCACCCCCAACCTATATAATAAAACTTTCCTGATTGGACAGATCATTCCGCTCCACTCCGCTCGTGTGCTTGCATACGTAAGACGTACGCAGAGCTGTAACCTGCAAACAAATTATATGGAGGATTTTAGGAGATCATAACCGCATTATATCCCATGTAACCTCCCTGTAACTTACATATACCTCCTAGTAAGTTTCACACATTTTTTTTTATATACAGGTTGGTTAGAAGGACTGCATCACAGTTATAACTTCCGAGCAAAATTTTTCACACATTTGTGAGGATTAAGCGCCTAATGTTTTTTACTCTTTGGAGCTCATCTCTAGTGCCCAGCAACCAAGCTGTAACCCGCCGGCCATTGCCATGGCGGCCAAGTTTCCCCCTCTGACGCTCTGCCCTTCTTACCCTAACTCTAATCATACACCACTGTTTCACACTCCTTATTTTCTCTGCACAAAGCGGCCTCCTGCACTCGGAATCCCTGCCAAACCAACTCCATGCACAGCGCCTCGTTGCGCCAAGCGAACCGGGAAGCAAAGGTATCCTTCCGAGAAGAAGAAGCTCGAGAAGATGAATAAAACTCGAACCCTAACAGAAATCAAGATCAAGGATGAAGGCTTCTGGAGATTCTTCAAGCTTGCCATACCCGTCCACAAGGATCCCGGAAAGGACTTCTTCGGCGTCTCTCTTCCTCTTCTTGAATCAATCTCCAAGATCCTCGAGTTCCCGGTATTCACAGGCTCATTAATATTTTTCCTTATTGAGATTCTATACATGCAAAATCTTTCTTCTGTATTTCCTCTAACGAATTCATCGCTATAGGTGGCCGCAATGCTGCCAATGGAAGCTTTCACAGTTGTTCGGAAGTCCTTTGATGCAAGGAAGGTAATATTTGTTTGGTTATAAAGTGATAATTGTCTTTTGAGTGTCTTCATTGCTTCTATCTAATTGTAAAAGTCGTTTTCATAGAAGTGAGGGAAAATTAGGTTCTTGATTCGGTGTCTATATAATTAATCTTTTGTTCTATATTTTAACAAAAAATGATTGGAGTCCATTTCTGGTAATTCTGTAGACTAACATGTATTGTAGATGTTTCAAGAGAATGAAGGGGCTGTTTGATAGCCCCTTTTAATAGAATTTATCACTGGATTCACTAAATCAAACCAAATGGTAAAATGCAGTAGTTAAGCTGATTTATGAATTTTTGGATTTAGTTTGCCTTGGATTCGGCTTAAATTTTGATTCACTTAATCTATGGGTAGGATAAATTTAATGCATTTTCGATTTAATTTACTTAATCCTATTTACAATCAAACTACCCTCTGCATTGGATTGGAATATTGCATGATTGTTTTTTGGTGTTTTTTGTTTGCAATTTCAGTTATTTTACTTCAATAATTGATGAGTAAGGATGTAAATGAGCCAACCAAAGTCCGAGTATTGCTCAATCAAGCTTGATTGAGTTAATGATACCGGAGGTCACCCAATTCAACACTCAAACAACACGATTTTATTGCGAATTTTGAAGGGAGTACTGCATAGACTCTTGGACGAAAAACATTACAAACATGTGAACTATAATATAAGAAGTAACCACTCAACAAGTAATAAAAAAAGCACTAAAGAGGGCAGGAACAATCCCGGAATCTGGGTTGCAGGTACAATTACCTGCTGGAACGGGCGTTGGGAAGGATTGCAGAGGCTGTTGGGAAGGTCTGAAGGTGCTGTGGCAGCAGCTAGAGGAAGGCTGTGTGGAATCTGGAGGTGCTTCGACTAACTGGGAGAGGTGCAAAGATGGCCGACAACGTCTGGAGAGGAGCTGGGAAAGATTGGAGGGTCCCGCAACCTGTTGGAGGAGTTGTAGGAGTGGTTGGCTGCGGTGGTAGAGTGGGGTAATCACCACCTTAGGTGAGGTACAACCGAAACACCTCTTGCCATCGGATACAACCCCTCGGGAGGGGAACACCATCGTGGCAAACCTAAAACCAAAAATCAAACAAAAGCTGTCTAGACCTAGGAAAATAAAAAACATACATAAATAGGAGTGGAAGAGGGACCAACAAAGGCAAAATCATCGGAAGGAAGGAGGTGAATGAAATGAAATGGACAAAAAGCTAGTTGCAACGGCTAAGAGCGGCGGGAACTAGGGCATGAGAGAGAATAGGTGAGTGAATCGGGCGCGAGATGAGGGGGCCGAGTATGATTGTGGTTTGGGGGGGGGGGGTGGGGGAGGGGGTGGTGGCTGTCCAGTGTGAAGGCTGGACCGGCTTGCTGTGCTCGGTCCGACGAGAAAAGCAATCCCGTGTTAGTTAGTGTTATAAGAGTTTGAGTTAATATTAGCTTGGTTCAACCTCACAAATATATGCAAATATTTGAATTCATTTACCTTTATCAACATCAATAAAATTCAGCTTTTTCCTCTCTTTTCTAAGGTTAAATATGACGAATTTGATGGTTCTATATTTCATTACAATTGCTTAAAATTTTTCACAAATCTCAACATAGTTCATGCAGTTCACTTTTTTTTTTCCGTGTTGCTAGATGGTCAGTACCTTGAATTTCTAACTTAATTGCAAGGGCATGAACGATTCTATGAGAACTAATCAATAAATGGTTGGCAAGAGCTATAAATTCACTTCAGCTTTTATGGAAAACATTCATGATGACAATAAACTTTACACTATCACGTCAAGTGCATTATTACAAAATTATAAATAAGCTATTTATGGGTGTATTATTGAGCTGAGTCGAAAACAACATTTAGATTCTTAAAGCCCCTGCCAACAATTTGGTACTCAACTATAATAATATTATTGTTAGCTTGTAATATTGTCATACATGTATAGGCATTTATATTTTAACCTTCTCTAAAATACTAATCCTTGATCTTTTTTTTAGGAGTTAACATATGTCAATTCTACTTGGAGATAGTTGATTATGAGTTTATGGGTTACAATAGAGAATAAAGTCTAAATGGTCCCCTGAATTTATAATGGGTGGGGTTTAATAAGTGTCAATTTAGTTCCCAACTCTTTTAACATGGGCTGAAAAGTCCCCAATAAGGCCTCTTTAGCCCTCTGTAAAACAGTATGTGGATTAATTTAACCCTTTTATAAGCTTATGATTAAAATGCCCCCCTCTGAATAGTGAGAGACTATTTTGACACATTACTCATTACAATATGTACTATGTAGATTCATGAAGCTAGAAAAATTAGCTATTTGAAGTAGTTCATTATGAGTACATGATTTACATACACCTTCCTTCCCTGTTGTCTTTGACTTGAAACTTGAAAGCTTGAGCTTTTGAATTAGAAGCTCAGGAGTCCTGATCCTAGGTTTGCTTATTTCTTTTTCCTTGAATTACAACAATTTGCAACATTTTGTTTGATACTTGCTGCAGTTGTTGAAGGAGCCTCAGTTTGTTTATACCGTGGACATGGATGTAAAGAAACTTCTGAATCTAGAGCCTCGAACATGGGATTTTATTTCACGGTTGGAGCCAAAACTTGGATCTATAGAATACATGCCATCCAGCAAAAGTGTTACTGATTTGACTAGCATTTTACATAATTTGGTAAACAACAAACATGATTCTAAACAGAAGGAAGTGGACATTCAAATTAAGTCTTTTCACCGCTCCTTAATCTCTAAATTGCTAAAAGTTGCTGTTGTGGGAAGTGGACCATCCGGCTTATTCACTTCCCTTGTTCTTAGTGAGCTTGGAGCAGATGTCACTTTGATAGAAAGGGGTCAAACTGTTGAACAGAGAGGGCGTGATATTGGTGCCTTGGTAGTTAGAAGAACTCTGCAACCTGAAAGCAACTTCTGCTTTGGCGAGGTGCTTATTTCTTCGTTACGGTATCAGTTTATCTTGATTGATAATTGCCTATTCTCTTTCAAAATAGGGGTATTCACGTACATACCACTCAATTTCTATGTATTTACATATCTAATGCAAACTTTACTTTTTATATTTATACCACGCAAATCTTTCATATCACTTAAAAAATCCCATCATTTTAACTTTTAGAAATTGAAATACACCTTTTCATGCATAGGTAAGGTGGTGTGTAAGTAAAATTGAAGTTTAGGTGTTGGATATGTAGATACATAAAATCTTTCTTCAAAATATTGTTTTTGGGATTTGTAGCCATGCTGACGACTTTGAACTTTACCCTTGGCATGACTTGTAAAAGTGTGTTATTGTCAGCTGCTTGGTTTTTTTTTTTTCAGTCTTTCTTTCTATTCTTAATAAAATATCCCAATGGAAACATGCAGCTGTTGCTAAGTTTCAAGTAGAGGCAAAGTTCATTTATGAAGATTTTAGTGACAAGTATGTCAGCTCTATTCAAATTTACCATTGAGAAATTTTACTTATAAAAAATGTTGTAAAATTTATTCATTATTTTAAATTCATATGCTGATATTACTAAATTTCTTGGTTCTTATTGGGCTCTAAAAATTTTTGATTTACAAATATGGGTTTAACGGGGAACTTTTTATAGACTGATTTTTTGTAGCTTAATACCTATTTTGGCATGAATATGGGAGTGTGTAGCTTGATGGAACATCTACTAAAAATCCTACAATCTCCACTTAGGAAGTTTATTACATTCATGACCTTTTGAAGGGTTCTAACATTTTTTGTAAATTTAGTTGGAGCTTAAGCCAACTTTAGCCCAACTAAATAGATATTTTGTCACTCTTCAAAACTTGAAAAGCTTAAGCCTGGCTTCTTTGAAGGACATGCTCTAGCTTGGTTCAACTAGGCGTTCAATAGGGCGCTTAAGCTAGCTTAACGTTTTGGGGCTTTTACACACAACATACAATTCTCATGTATTTACATATCTCACACCTAAACTTTCATATTTGCACACATAACACTCAAATCTTTAATATCACATCAAGAATAGCTCTATTATCACTTTTTAAAAATGAAATACATCTTTTGATGCATAGGTTTAAACCATAGAAGTGTTATGTACATAAATATTGAAGTTTTGGTGTGAGATATTATACATAAGAATTGTGTGCCACGTATGTAAAATTCCCTAACATTTTTTTTCCATATTTTTCTGCACCAGGCCTGCATCACTGTGCTTACCCTGTTGCTTCATGAGATCACCATTCTTCATCTTTCCATGCGTCCTTATTTTGCCCTTTGCTCCAACGTCTGCATATTCAGCTATCTTGTGTTTAGCTTCAGTTGTTGTTGATGTTGCAGTCAACATCATACTTGAGACGTGGTTGTTGATATGAGGCTGCAATGTAGCATCATTATAGTTGTTGATGGTGCAATTATTGAATCATTAGTACTTGATAATTTTTCTAATTAATTACTAACTGTATTTATTCATCTACTCACTAGCTAGCTAACTTATAACTAATTTTCACAATTACTTCATAGTTATATTATCTGATCATTGGCTACTTGATTTATTACTAATAAACATAATAAATTCCTACACGAGTTTAAGAGGCCGTTTATGATAATTTTTATTCTTATTTTTTACTTTGTTTATGTTCTAATATGAAAGAAAAGCTTGTTTAGTTTTTTTTTTATTATTATTTTTCAAATAAAAATCTTTTTCACTAGTGGCTCCATTTTCTTAAGCAGCACCGCCAGATGGGCCTGTCCTGTCTTCTTAATCAGACTTCATCCTCATGGGGGTTGGTGTCAGCATTGATGCATTCCTCTGTAACTGATTTGACTCCTAAGCCCTGTTCGTGATGTACGTGTTACAACCCAACTCTCGCTCGTTGAGATATTGTTCGTTTTGGCCTAAGGGCCTTAACAGTTTTGTTTGATTGGTATGACTTTCCAGGAGATCACCCTTCTCAAGTGTGCTCTCGCATGAATACACTTGGGAGTTTTTGATAAAATTTCAACAATTACTCAAAAAGTCACCTTGTTATTTAAGAGTTTAGCTTCATTCTATTTGAGGGGTTTCACAATATCGGTGTGTTGAGAGGACATACACAATGATGAATAATTTGTACTCATTTGATCATGAAACTGAGGTTGTTGTTCCTTGATGAGTGCAGCACTTGGTCAGACGGAGTTGGGAGTGGGTTAATGAAAATATAAAATCTAAAATATTAACAATTTCTACAATTTTTTTAATTATTTTTTCAAGGTAAATAAAATTATTAAAAAAATAAAAATAAGTAAACAAGAATATTTTTAATTTTTAACTGTTTTTTGAAAAAAAAATGATCCCCATCATTGTCCGAGTTTTTCAACTTCCTCAAATAACCTCAATGTTTATGTCATCTTATCTTTATTAGCTAACCAAATAGCTTAAGTTCTTTGCATGTGGCTTAATCCTTCAAACTTCTCCCTTTGCTTACCCTCACTTAACTTATCCAAAGCCCTAGCCAAATTGGGCCAAGCTATTTAAATGAGGTTCGATTGTTTTTTTTTCTTTTTTCTCTCTTTAATCTAACATAAAAAAATGTCTTGTATTTGTTTTTCTTTAGTCATACAATTGTACTAGCTATTAAAATTGAATTGACGTCTAAGGCGATTGATTCCTAATGTTATTTAAAAAAATATCAAATTAGTAGAATATTCTCTGAGAAATTCCATGTTTTTTCTACTGCCATCTTTTCACCATTTACTATTTTGATTTACATACATACCCCACAATTCCTATGTATTTACACATCTAACACCTAAACTTCAACTTTTACACATATACACCTTACACGCATATAAACAAGTGTATTTCACTTTTTAAAAATTTAAAAAGTGGTATATTTGATATGATATTAAAGATTTGGGCAGTATAAATATAAAAAATAAAGTTTTTGTGTTAGATAAATAAATACATTGGAATGGGTGGTACAAATGTAAATGCCCCTACTGTTATCAGTGTTTCTGCATTTTGGAATCTTTCTCACTTCTTTGTATAAAAGATAATTCAGTCTCTATTAATGTTTGTCTATGTCAAAGTATTTCACGTCATAATTATTGCTTTCCTTTTTAAATATTGACAGGTAGTTACTGCTGAAAGTTTTCTTACGATGTTAATTGTGACTTAGCTGTGCCAAGTTTAGAAGTTTATGCTGATTAGTATGTTGAAGGTACTTATCCACTGCAGGGTGGTGCAGGTACATGGAGTGATGGAAAGCTGGTTACCAGAATAGGGAGGAACAGTGATAGCGTTCAGGCTGTAAGCTCTTTTAATTATTATCATTGGATAGTCATTTGTAGATCACGAGCATTTAGAGATATTCTAACCTCATACCTGCATTTGAACAATTAACTGTTTAGAAATAATTTCATCTCATTTTAATAGTTTAGACTTTTGCTTTATACTTTTTAATTATTATAGGTGATGTTATGATATAAAATTGTATGAATGATACTGGGGACATAATGATTGCCGACATCTGTGGACAAAATATCTCAACATGTATGGGTCCCAAAAGAGCGGGACATAGTTTCTATAAGAAATTTCCAGTTCAAATTTTGATAAAAAGCCGATTAGGTGCACGTAGTGGTTAGCCTGGGAGGTTTATGTAAAAGTGGATTGCATCAACAAAGAAATGAAATGCTCGTGCTTGTTTTGTTTACTTTATACTTCGTTCCTCCAAGAAGATGGATGCCATTGAATGACTAACTAAAACCAGGACATGTTATCTAGTTAGCTTTGACATGTTTGATCGATCAAGTGGTCGACTAATATGGCCATTAAGGAATGTTTAGGGGAAGGGGCCATATTTAGCAGAAAAAACCATAATTAGTCAAAATTTGAAGTATAAGAAAACAGTATCTATACTTGTTAGGGGCCCTTCAAAATTGCCACAACTCATGTTGATATTACGCTAGGGTTTTTGGTTATGTTACACCCATACACGAATGCCCATACACGAGCCGGTCCACCCGGAACCGGATGGATGGAAGCATTACAACCGACCCACAGGCGGGCCGGTCTTGGCGACAGGAAGAAGCGGAGCTGACAGGGGGAGCTGCAAAAGAAGTAAAGGAATGGGTGGGGTCCACTAGGGTCATAATCACCTATGCAAGGAGGATAATTAATGAAACTTGGAGGGAAAGTTAGAAAAGGAAGTTTTTGAAATGTTGTGAGAGGATTCTATTAGGGGGAGAACCTAAGGCTTCCTTTCTTTATGTATTATTTTGTTGGTTGCTGTGTTTTCTTCTTTTGGTGGTGTTCCTAGCGACGTCTAGGGTGTGGGAGAGCCGATCTACCTCTAGAAAGTAGATAATTTTTTGTATTTTGCTTGTTTGCATTTATTTTTTGCAAGTACAATCCCTATTTGACTTATTTCCATCTATTTTTCGTTGTTTCGCTGTTGTTGCTTGCTATTTTTGGTGCTGAGGAGTATCAAATTGGTATCAAAGCCTAAATCTTGGTGGGATGACAACAAAGTAACTGGATGTGCTCGAGGGAGAGGTCGGGCAAATCAGATTGAGAGTGGAAGAGAGGTTCGCCACCATGGATGATAGGTTTTTTTCCATTGAAAGCCGAATGGAGGATGTATTTGAGAGCATAGGAGAAATGTGGGAGATGATGAAAAAGCTCATGGAGAGACAGTCTAAGGCCGTACTGACCACTCCAGTTGCAAACCCTAACCAATGGTTGATCAGTGAATTCTTGGCCAAATCAAAAGGGAAGGAGATCAAGTGAGAAGACAATGAAGAAGGCATCATCTATATACAAGAGCTTCCCCCTAGGACGTCGAGAGGAGGGGGAGTGGAGACTTCTGATGGAGGGGGATGTGCTGAAAATTGGATGAGGGATGGTATAAGGTGCACAGAAGAGCATGATGGAGGAAGAAGGGAATCGAGAGTGGGATATGCCTATGATTGAATGAGGGAGTTCCACTCTAGATACATGAGGGGAAATACCGGAGAAACAAGAGGTTGGGGTGGAGATGCAAGGGTCTAAAAATTGAAGATGCTAATCTTCTAAGTGGAGGATTCCCATATATGTGTCTATTGAGTGGAGTAATACTTTGCAATCAATGAGTTAAGTGATGGGTTGAAAGCCCAACATATGAGCAACCATCCACCCTTTGAGACTGTGAGAATTGAAGGAAATGATGAAGCTCACTCAAATGATGGAGGATAAGAAATATGTGAAGAATACCGGTAAAGACGACAACGTCGGGGGATTCTATAAGGGCACTTTGACAACCACGACACCGAAGGCCCAGACATTATCATTTCAGAAAGAGATGACGAAGGAGAGGAATACATGACCCCATCCCAGGGAGAGTTACAAGCTCCTCATAGATGCAAATGTGTAGGATAAAAGAGCAAAAGAATTGTGTTACCGTTGTGTCGAGAAATACTCCCCAGAATATCTTTGCAAGGAGCACATCCTTTAGGTTCTTTTAGTTCAAGAAGATATAAAAAGTGAGGAATCAGAAGAGGAGCAGCATCTGCATTTGGATGTGACAGATGTGTCTCTCAATTCGGTGGTGGGAATTATCCCAAATTACATCATGAAGGTGAGGGGTGGACTGGGGAAAAACAGATTCTGGTGCCGGTAGATAGTGGAGCCACGTATAACTTCATCTCAAATCAGATTGTGTAGAAGCTAAGATTGGAGCTGGTGACTATAGGGAACTTCGACGTCATGATGGAGACAAGGAAGGTAGAGAAAAGTTGGGGAATTTGTAAAGGGTTGTGGTTTTTTCACTTCACGGCCTACATGTGGCAGAAGACTTACCTTAGATTTGGGCAGCACAAATGTGATTTTGGGATGAATTGGCTGTAAACGCTAGGGATGAAGGTGGATTGGATGTCTCCGAGTGGAGGGTAAGAGGGTGATGTTGAGGGGAGCACAAATGTGATTTTGGGATGAATTGGCTGTAAACGCTAGGGATGAAGGTGGATTGGATGTCTCCGAGTGGAGGGTAAGAGGGTGATGTTGAGGGGAGATGCTAGTTTATGCAAAACTATGGTATCACTTAA
Organism: Phalaenopsis aphrodite; assembly: GCA_003013225.1. NCBI lineage: Eukaryota > Viridiplantae > Streptophyta > Magnoliopsida > Asparagales > Orchidaceae > Phalaenopsis > Phalaenopsis aphrodite. Next base: position 1,313,224 of record NEWO01000027.1, read on the forward strand.
AATCATGGTCAATCGATACGAGGAGCAGGACCGGGCTACTTGGTAGAGTTGCAGAGCATTGAGGAGGTTCGAGATTCTAAGTTGGCAGAGTTTCTTGAAGGGGTCCAACAGTTCAGGGATGTCTTCCAACAGCCAAGCGGGTTACCTCATCTGAGGGTGCACGAGCACGCTATTATCTTGAAGGAAGGTGTTTCCCCTATATTGTCAAATCATGCATGTACCCCCATATTCAGAAGGATGAGATAGAGAAGCTGATCCGTGAGATGCTCGAGGCCGAGATTATTCGGCCTAGTGCGAGTCATTTTTCCAATCCTGTCCTGCTGGTAAAGAAAAAAAGATGGTAGTTGGAGATTCTGCGTGGACTATCGGTCTTTGAACAAAGAGACAGCGTTGAACAAATTTTCTATTCCTGTAATTGATGAGTTACTGGATGAGCTTTATGGAGCAGACATTTTTTAAAAAAATTGATTCTAAGTCGGGATACTGCCAGATCAAGATGAATCTAGTGGATGTGCATGACAACGTTCGAATGACACTATGAATTCTTAGTGATGTTGTTTGGTCTCACCAACATTCCGACGACATTTCAGTCCCTCACAAATGGGGTTTTCCAAGCTTATATACTAAAATTTATCCTGGTTTTTTTATGACATTTTGTTCTACACTCGTATAGAGATAGAGCATGTGTGTCATCTAAGGGCGGTCCTGAAGACGTTGAGGGAGCATCAGTTGTATACCAACTTGAAAAATGTTCATTTGCACAATTACAAGTGGAGTACCAAGGACATGTGGTAACTAGAATGGGAGTAACAGTAGATTAATCCAAGATTGAGGCTATGGTTGATTGTTACCAAGGAGTTTGTAGGAGTTGAGGGGATTCTTGGGTCTCATCGGCTACTACCAGAAGTTCGTGAGAGGATATGCCACAATAGCATTGCCACTGACGAAGCAACTGAAAAAAGACAAATTAAAATGGGGGGAAGCAGCAACATAGACATTCGAATATCTGAACAAGGTCATGACTAGCGTACCAGTATTAACACTTCAATATTTCAGTAAACAATTTGTGGTGGAGGCGATGGATTAGAATACGGATTGGGAGAAGTGCTCATGCATGATCTTTGTCTGATTACCTACTTCAACCAGGTTTTTACGGCCAAAGAGAGGCTAAAGTCAGTACATGAACATGAGTTGATGACAATTGTCTTGGCCATTCAGAAGTGGGGGTCTTACCTGTTGAGACGAAATTTTGTGGTCAGGATAGATCAGAGGAGTCTAAAGTATCTCATGGAGCAATGGATTGTGACCGAGGAGCATCGAAGATGACAATCCAAGCACTGGGGTATGATTTCGAGATTCAATACTGACTAGGATTGAAGAACAAGACAGCAGACGCATTGTCAAGAAAGCTGGAGGAACCCCAATTGATGACTCTTTCGGTACTCATGGTCCTAGATTGGGACACCTTGAGCAGGAGAGCGAAAGAGACAAGGAGTTGAGGAAGATAAGAGCTGAGTTACTACGGGATCCGAACAATCATCTAGGATATGCATTGAGAGGACATCAACTGCTCCACCAGGGGCATTTCGTGCTGCCCAAATCGTTGGAGTATATTCCCAAATTATTGCAAGAGTTTCATGATAATGCGATCATATGACACTCAGGGGTGCATAAGACATACAATCATTTGGCGGCAGAACTTTATTGAGTGGCGATGCGTAGAGACATTGAGGATATGGTGGCAAAGCACTACCTATGTTAGCGACACAAGTATTTGACCACGACATCAGGAGGATTAGTACAAGCATTAACATTGCCGGAGAAGATTTCGGAAGAAGTGATGATCGATTTCCTTGAGAGATTGCCATAGTCATAAGGGTTCATGATGATCACGGTGGTCGTAGATCGTCTGAGTAAGTATGCACATTTCATTCCCTTATGGCATCCCTACACAACGGTCTCAGTTGCTACAGTGTTTATCCGAGGAGTGGTTCGTTTGCACGGAGTACCAAAATCGATTGTTTCAAATAGGGACAAGGTTTTTCTCAACCAGTTCTGGAAAGAGCTATTCAGGTTACAAAGGACAGTCCTTAAGAAGAACACCATATATCATCCCATGACCGATGGATACACGGAGGTGGTCAACAGAAGTGCGGAGACGCATTTACGTTGTTTTGTATCTGATACACCGAACATATGGGCCGAGTGGATTGCATGAGCTGAACTTTGGTATATCACATTGTACCACACCGCATCACAGACCGCCTCTTTCAAGATATTTTATGAGCGGGATCCACCTTGGTACTTTATGAGCGTGGAGCCACACCAATATCTAGCTTCGATCAATACTTAGAGGATAGGGACAGGATACTGGCAAAGCTCAAGGGGTATTTATTAAGAGCTAAACAAATCATGAAGAGGAAAGCAGATGAACACAGAGAGGGGTGTATTTTGAACTAGGGGATATGATCTACTTGAAGCTGAGACCCTACCGATAGAAGACATTGGTTAGGAGGAGCGAGAAACTTTCACTGCGATAATTTGGACCATATGAGGTGATGACATGTATCGGGAAAGTGGCTTATCATTTGAGATTACCACCATCGTCCACACCACACCCAATTCCATGTGTCAGTTGAGACGTGCGATTAGAGATCATATACCCTCGCCTACACTACCGCCGACGCTGACAGAAGATTTGGAGGTGATTTTGGATCCGTTAGATATCGAAAGAGTGCGCTAATGAGTAGGGGGAGCAAAGGAGGTATTGGTCAAATGGAAGGGGCTTTCAAACTATGATGCAACATGGGAGTCTTACGAGGTGATCCACAAACAGTTTCCGTCTTTCCATCTTGAGAACAAGATACTTTTTGAGAGGGGACTAATGTTACGCCCATACATGAGCTGGTCCACCCTGGACCGATTGGAAGCATTATAACCGGTCCACAAGCGGGCCAGTCTTGGCGAAGAAGCAGAGCGACAAGGGGAGCCACAAAAGAAGGAAAGGAAAGGAAAGGGTGGGTCCACTAGGGCCATAATCACCTATGCAAGGTGGAGAAATTAATGGAGTTTCTTGGGAAAGTTAGGAAGGAAGTTTATTGAAGTGGTGCGAGCGATTTTATTTGAGGGAGAACCTAGGGCTTGCTTTCTTTATGCATTATTTTGTTGGCAACTATGTTTTATTCTTTTGGTGGTGTTCCTAGCGATGTCTAGGGTGCGGGAGTGCTGATCTACCTCTTGAAAGTAGATCATCTTTTTTATCTTGCTTGTTTGCATTTGTTTTTCATAAGAGCAACCCTTATTTGACTTATCTCCATCTATCTATCGTTGTTTCGCTGTTGTTGTTGCTGATTTTGGTGGGAGGGCTTAGATTGGCTCTCTTAGACTTCCTTCGGGCTTGGTGTGTCATGTGCCATAGCATTCATTGTAGTTACACGGAGCTTTGATTTGATTTTCTGATAAGGTGACAAGCGGTTGCTCTAGTGCTTTGTGATGATTTGACAAATCATTTGTGAGTTTCCATGTAATAACTTTTGATTCACTAACTAATTTTTTTATTATATTTATTTATTTGTTTTTGAGTCACTAACTAATTTGCTCTCTTTTCTGTCATATTTTATTTTCAAAATTTCTACTATATTTTCATCTTCCACGTGGCATTTGAGGTGCTTGACTTGGTCTTTTGCTTATTACTTGTGTCAATTGTTGAGCTTCTTTGATTTAATAATTTGATTCATGCTTGTTACATTTGGATGAATGTCAATTTCTGCAATCTCCTGTGGACCTATTCCTTGTACTTTTGATGAGAAGAAATACCTTTATCCAAGGTCATTCTTCTTACTTGATTTTTTTGCTGTGGTTAGATTCCTTGTCCAGTTTACCTTATTTGTTGTCTTATTCTTTGCTCTATGCTTCGTTATATTTCCTCGTGAATTTATCTTCCTTTTAACTTGTTGAGACCCTCCCTCTCCATGGTAGTGTTCCTTTTTATTTATCGTATGCTTTTATGCTGGCTACATAGAAGGAAGAGGACTTCTCATGTTTGGAATAGATGCAATGAGGAAGAAGCTGTATATCTGAGTTTTCATCTTCTATTTCATTTATTTGGCATACTTTTTTGCATGTTAATGACCATGGCTGGTGACTTGTTGGTGGGAGGTTTGATATGGTCGGGCTACAATCGGACTCTTTTGGTTGTTTGTATCATCGTCTCTATTGTTTTTTGGGATTCCTTATAATAGAGCTATAAAAACTATTTGTATTATTTTGTAATTTCTATAAAATTTAGAGTTTGTAGAATGTTCACCCTCTTTTTTTATTTTATAGAATGGGATGAAAATTTGTTATTTTTTATGCTTATTGTTTAGTTAATCTTTTCAATATTTGGAATTTTTATCGATTGAATGCCATGAGAATGACTTCGACCTTTCACCAAGCCGATTTAGGTAGGTTTGCTTGAGTCATAATGAGTTTAGTCAGAGTGCTTGAGGCTAGCAAAAATATTTCTAGTTAGCGAGTGTTGATTTTTTGGGGGATATTTAAGGATTGGGCCTTCCCACTGTTATGAATTTAGATAATCCTTGCATAATCTTGTAGATGGAGTTTATTGCTCAACCTAATCTCATTGACAATCACATTGCGGCAGAGCCATGTGAACATATAGTAATCGTGGCAGGCTTATATGTGAAGGTAGACATATGAAACATAGTCTAAAAAGGGTTATGCTGAGATAGTCATATGGAAAATATAGTCTTTGATAAAAGAAAATAAAGTTTAAAAAAAGAAGAAAAAATTCTAAGTGATCTTTGATGAAAGAAAATTTTGCCACTTATAAATTAACAACACTAGCTTCAACATGAATTGATTTAGAACTGGCTTCACTAATAATGAAGTCAATTAGGCTAATAGGGCTGGTTAAAACCAAGCACAATTGGCATAAAATATTGTTAGGAAGCTATCTACACAAAGAATTTGTGGAACATCATCATAGTAAATGATATACCAAAATCGGTATAGAAATAAGGTGAGGCGAAACACAACACATCCATTAGTAATTTTATAGAAGAAAGAAATTGAAAATACAACAAATTAAAAGCAAATAGCAACGATAAGTACTAGGTAATAGGGTGTGGTTGGGGTTCGTTGGGGATTGGGCCTCTGAGGTGGTGGCAAGCCCCTAGCAAGCTGGTAACAGTAAGACAGTTCAGCAAGCAAGCAGCAGGAACACCTACGAGAGGGCGGTCCAGAGCAACATTAGTAAGGACGTGGCTAAAACAGCCACGGGGCTGGTGGTTCGAGGTGGCGACAACAAGGAAAAAAATGATGGGGATGTGGGAGCGATGCAGGAAATGATGAGGAAATGTATATGAAGGATAAACATCACCTGGGGATCAAGATATTGCCAGAGCATCATTCAGAAGCCTAAGATACAATCCTAAAAGGGAAAAAAGGAGCCAACGACTCTATAAACTCAAATCAATCAAAACTAAACCTCAAACATCAAAGAAACAGTTAAATAGACCTACTCCTATTTGGAGTGGGCCCCACTCCAAATGGGCGGCTAGAGAGAGCTGACCAGCCCTCCCTCAATCTGGACCAAAGCTGTCCAAGGTCCCACCCTGCCACTGCTTCAGTAAATCACTTGACTTAATGTGTTTTGAGCTTTCCCTTCGGTGATGAGTTGGCTCGCTACTTTTGCTGGTGACCAACATGATTGGTGACAGTGAAGGATTTTTAGGGATCATTAACCTAACGGTTCTTAGTGACAAGCTTTATAGATCTAAACAGAAGTACCAAATATTGCAAAAACTAATTTCTCTCGTAGTGATTGATTCTTATGTGGCATATCTATACATGTCATCATAAATGTTGGATGAATAGTGGGTACATAAACTATTCATGCTTCCTATTCTTTGATTCAGGAACCGAATTAAGAAAGAAATAAAATTATTGTCTATGAGTCTACTTAGCTTTCTTTCATTCTCCCTTATTGCTCTCATGGTCATCATAAATGTTACTTGAATTTTTTTAAAAGGTCCAGTTTTTTCTTAAGTTCTATAAGTATTTTCTTTCATGTCAATATTTATTTAAGGGGCATTTACATACATACCACCCAATTCCTATCTGTTTACGTTGCTAACATCTAAACTTTACTTTTTAGATTTACACCACCCAAATCTTTCATATCACATAAAAATAACACTATTTTAACTTTTATAAAGTTTAATACACATTTTCTTGCATGGTTAAGATGCCATGTATGTAAAAATTGAAGTTTGAGTGTTAGATATGTAAATACGTAGGAATTAAGTGGTATATATGTAAATCTTCCTTTATTTAAATTTCTCTGCTGTCCAGATCCCTTAAAAGTGTGATCTTAACCTTATCAGGTCATGAAGACCCTGGTTCAGTTTGGAGCACCACCAGAGATTCTTCTTGATGGAAAGCCTCATCTTGGAACGGACCGCTTGATCGGAATTCTTAAGAACATTCGACAGCATTTAGTTCGACTGGGCGTGAGCTTTCTCCCAGTTTATTGATTCTTTTACTCCGTGTATTTCCAGATGCTTTTTTGCATGGTTTTATATGTAATTACATTTATAACACCTAAACTTCAATTTTTACATACATACCGCCTTATCATGGTTAAAATAGTTTAGGTGTTGGATATGTAAATACACAAGAATTGAGTGTTATGAATGTAAATCTTTTTTATTGTTTTTCTAATTTTATTTTCATTATAATGCAGGTTGACATAAAGTTTGGAACAAGGCTAGATGATTTTATTGTGGAAAACAAACAGATTATTGGAATCAAAGTCTCTGATGCAAGAGATGAATCCAGATCTAATAACCAGAGTTTATTATTCGATGCAGTTGTTTTAGCTGTCGGGCATTCAGCTCGTGATGTATATCAAATGCTTGTTCAGCATAATGTGGATATGGTCCCCAAAGATTTTGCTGTAAGTTTCGATCTTATTACTGCAATTTGATGAACTAATATTTAATAAAGTTAAACTTCTAACCACCTCTGTGGATTCTACTTTACCTGTCTAAAAGCTAAGGAACCCATTGGGGTCACTTTTTTTTTTTTTGAATTTTTTTTATTTTTATTATTTTAATATTTTGATTTAAATTAAACTATACTTGATTGAGGTAGTTGTTCTTAAATACACTCGAGACTTCTTTTAAGTGTTTTGAATGTTTTAAAGATTTGTTTATTTTTAGAAACAAAAAGCAAAAGCAAAAACTTATTAAAATTATATCAAACAAACATTTAAAAAAAAAACAAAAATAAAAACAGAAAACAAAAGCGACACCAAACTAACTCTAATATATATTCAAATCTCCATCGACTTGCATCTGATGTTGTCAATGGTCAATCAGTGCAAAACTTCATAGTCTTCCTTTCTAGAAGAGTATCGAAGATTCAATCTTAATTATCACACCATAATTAGGTAATGGCATTATGTTGTCGAAAGCTTCTTTATTCGCTTGCAAAACCGAATGTTAGATATGTTTCTTGCCAGCATATCTTATTGTGGCTAAATGTGAGGTACATAAATAGATTTTGGATGACATGTTGCATACCCCCCGCGTTACCTCTTAAGTATAATGAAGCTAAACTCTTAAACATCGAGGTGTCTTCTGGTGTAACGGTTGGAGTTTTATTAGAAACTCTAAAGTTAATCATGCTCTTGCGGAAGCACTCTTGGGATGTGTGACCTCTTGGAAAGTTACACTAACGAAACAAAATTATGAGGCCATAAGGCCAAAACAGACAAGATCTCGATGGATGAGAGTTTGGGCTATTATAAATGACATTGGAGCATTACACTAGTTTGAAGATGGTAATATCTGTCCGGTGGATGATTTTGGCTACTGAAGTGGGAGAAATTGTGAATTTCCTTAGGTAGAATGAAGCTAAGCTCTTAAACATCGAGACACATGTTGGTGTGACGATTGAAATTTCATTAGGAACTCTAAAACTAAGCATGCTCTAGCAGGAGCCCTCGTTATTTAAGTTAGTATTACTTTAGCCTTTGCATTTGAAATCCTGGATCTTGGTACAACCGGAGGCAAGTTATACAATGTTTTTTTACTTCAAGTATATTCATTTGCATTACTCAATCTTTTCTACATGCTTATTGCTTTCCATGTGCCCAATAGGTTGGCTTACGAATTGAACATCCCCAGGAACTAATAAACAAGATACAGGTATATGCCATTTCTTGATTTCATATTTATCGGTGTTTACATGCATATCTTGCAATTCTTTTGTATATCTCAAACCTAAATTTTCATATTTACACACATAGCACTCATATATTTAATATCACATCAAAAATATCATTATCATCACCTTTTCATGCATGGGTTTAAAGCACCAAAGTGCTATGCATGTAAATATGGAATTTAAGGTGCGAGATATGTAAATACATAAGAATCGTGTGCTACGGATGTAAGTTGTCCTAATTTTTTTTTGAGATGTTCTACTGAACTTATTGTTTTTTTTTTTAAATAAAATTTTATCCTAATCATATATTTGGATATGCTATATACTTTTCTAGTATTCTTCGCTAGCTGCCGAGGTTCAATCCGGTCGTGGAAAAGTACCTGTAGCAGATTACAAGGTGGTTAAATATATCAATGAAGGATCTGAGATTGTGAACTCTTGTTTGGAGGACCGAACTAGAAGCTGCTATTCTTTCTGCATGTGTCCTGGTGGTCAGGTGAGCATTGCCATGTTACTTCTTGCATTTAACAATTGAAAGATTTACATACATACCACTCAATTCTTATGCATTTTTACATATCTAGCATATAAACTTCAATTTTTAGATATATACCTTCTCACACGTGCATTTATAGGCGTAGTTGACTTTTAAGAAGTAAAATAGTTGTAAAAAGTAAAGTTTGTGTTTGATATTTATATACAAAAGAATTGGATGGTATGTTTCATGTGGTTAATGAGTTATCGTTGCTGATAGGTTGTGCTAACTAGCACGAATTCATCTGAGCTCTGCATCAATGGCATGTCATTTTCTCGTCGGTCGTCGAGATGGGCCAATTCGGCTATTGTTGTTAGTGTATCTACGAATGACTTTGCTCCCTTCACTGGTTATGGGGCTCTTTGTGGTGTGGAATTTCAGGTTCTTGTCCTCGTTCTTCTCCTCTTGTTAGTGTATATGTTGCATTACTTCAGTGTTTTATAAAAAAAGTGAATTTTACATACATACCACACAATTACTTTATATTTACATATTTAACACCCGAAGTTTGATAGTTACACTTGTAACACTTTGGTGTCATAAATCTATACATAAAAAATGTGTATTTCACTTTTAAAAAGACAACAATGATGGTATTTTTGATGCGTTGTTAAAGATTTGAGTGATATACATGTAAATGTAAGTATTTAGGTGTTAAATATGTAAATATATAAGAATTGTGCAGTATGTATGTAGATGCCTAAATTAAAAAATTTAGAATCCCAAAGACGGAATTTCTAGGTTCTCAAGTTCAACTATGCAGTTTTGACAGAGTATGATGTTAGAGCATTATAGGCATCATTATGTTGCTTAGTTTATGATTAATTTAGGTCATATCATTATTCTAGTTGTTAATAAAAAAAAAAATTAATTATGTTGGCAATTTGGTGAGATCTAATTCATTTACAAGAGCAAAGAATTACATGAAGGTTTTATGCACAAAACACCCCAGTAATTTTATTTATGTTAACCAAATGATGTCCACGTTCTACAGTAAAATTTTCAAAATAACCCCTTAATAAATACAACTCAGAAGCACTGGTCCGCAACTAAGTTTGTTCACGCCGTTTCTTTGCAAGTCGCAAAAGTCGTCTCGACAACTTAACATGGAATGCTTCGTTTCCTTGCAACTTAACATGGAGTGCGCCAAACCGACTTTAATTATGTTGTAAACCAAGTTTTAGGACACATTCACCAAACCTTCTTCGTTATAGGTTTGTGGCAAGTATATTTACATATCTAACACCTAAACATTCATATTTACATGCATACCGCTCAAACCTTTAACATCCCATAAAAAACGACCCCCATCACTTTCTTTTTAAAATTGAAATACAACTTTTCATGCATAGGTTTATGACACACCAAGGTGTTACAAGTGTAAATATCTAACTTTGGGTGTTAGATATGTAAATGCATAAAATTTTTTTGGTATACATGTAAATAAGTGTAAATATGTAACTCTTGTTTTGGTGCTATTTCAGAGAGACTATGAAAGAAAAGCAGCTATGATGGGGGGAGGAAATTTCGTTGTTCCTGCACAGACAGTTACTGATTTTCTTGATAATAAGTTATCAGGTTAAAGCCAACATTAGAATACAATTTCTCACATATTTCTGCTTCTGATATTTGTTTTAACTTTTTACTTCCTTTTCAGATACTTCTCTTCCGCAGTCAAGCTACAGATTAGGAGTTAGACCTTCTAAACTTCATGAACTTTTTCCAACTCACATTACTAAAGCCTTGCAACATTCGATAACAGTTTTTGACAAAGAGGTCTTTATTTTTAGAGGCATTTACATACATACCCCACAATTCCTATGTATTTACATTACAACCCAACTCTTTCATATCACATAAAAAATATCATAGCTAAGGTGGTGTTAGATATGTAAATAGATAGGAATTAAGTGGTATGTCTGTAAATTTTTGTTTTTCTTAATTGCATTTCTTTTCTGTTATTAACTTGGCTGTTTTTCATTTAATAAAAAATGATATAATATTGTTTTCTCTTATTATGTTGGCCTTCAATCACCAGCTTCCTGGCTATATCTGCAAGGACGCTTTGCTTCATGGTGTCGAGGTAAGATGAATTTTTTATTCTTTTTTCACCGATTCAAATATGCTATTATTTAAGTTTGACATTTATTGTTACATACGTAGCACCCGAAATATTGTTATTTATAAAATCTAGCATTCATGTGATATTTTTGGACTATCGAACTGATGTATTTATGTGTAACCATTGAAAATTAGATAAAAATGAAAAACATGGGTTGGGGTTTTATCACGAATTTTGATATTTGAGCGAGAATTTGAAAAATGCACGAAAGAGAGTGCTAGATTTGTAAATAGCAATGTTTCGGGTGCCTCATGTATATATGTAAACAGCCCTTATTGGATGGTATGGATGTAAATGTAAATGATTCAAATTTGTATCACGCAGACACGAACGAGCTCTCCGGTCCGTATTCTACGCAACACGGATACATACGAGAGCACATCCATGAGGGGATTATACCCAGTTGGAGAAGGTGCTGGCCATGCTGGAGGCATAATTAGCGCTGCCGTTGACGGCATCTACTGTGGCTTTGCTCTGGCTAAAAATCTCAACCTATTTGAAGGAGATATAGAATCAATTTTGGGAAAAGCTCAAAAGAACACAGGCTTTGTAAATTACTGAGAAATTTTTTGCTTTTTGGTTTCTTAGAGTGCGTTTGTTTCAACGTTTTGGTCTGTGTTCCCATAATTTCTCTGCCAACATTGAAATATTACCTTTAGAGATGCTCCAATCTCGCCTTCTTCATAATGAGCTGCTAACTGCAAAAAACTTATTTAGTCAAGTGCTGCAAGTCGGTATTAAACCGGCATTAGTGTATATAGTTATTATTCAGATTTTGTTTCAGTTACGGATCATTTAATTCTAACATGAAAGCAAAATGTATACTTGACCCGCCAAAATGACAAATGTAACATGTAAAATAGCTGTATCATATTTTTCAAGGGTTAAAGTTTGATATATATATTTTTTTTCATTTAACACTGTGATTGCCGGTCTCAAGCTCGGATGTAGAAAGTGGATGGTTGTTAGTCGACAATCAGCGTAAAACTTGTAGAAAAAAAAATATTGACATGAATCGCCGACCGCACGGAGTGGGATTATGACGTTCTTTTTCATAGTTTTCAAATCTTAAATAAGAGTTGAAATAATCTATGTTTTGAACTTTCTAAGCTCCTATTGAATGATATAGGAATTAATTTAACATTTTTATAAATTCAAGGACTAAAATGAATATTTTGACTAATCAAGATAGACTAAATTCAAGGGCTTAAATGTAAATAACTAGAGAATATTTTGATGCACTACTCTTCTAAATTCCTATGCCATTTTCCACTTAACAAAGCACAGCATGATCTCCCAAAACTTAAAATTAAAAAGACAAAAACAAACTGTTTTGGACTATTCTTAAATAATTCTATCAAACACTTTGTAATTATTAATTTTTTTTTTTAAAATGAGCTCTTTCTTATAGTTTGTTTGGGATAGCTATAGCTATTTGAAGCAGCAGCCTCGATTTAAAAAAATATGTATGTTAATGGCCACATCGCCCTTGTAGTGCTGACCTAAAAGACGAAAATTTTGTGTGCATGTTCCTCGAACGTAGAGCTGTGTTTGGACAATGATTGAGATTCAGCGATCGCAACAGAAAAAGAGGGGAAAAAAATCTCCATGATCAACGTACGCAAAAATAGCTTACGTTAAACTAAAAATGAATTGAATATCAATATAATATGTCTACATCTAATTTAAATCAGAATATACGCTAACATTTTCTTAATTGAAAAAAGAAGAAGAAAGTTGTTGAAACCGTTCCTATGTGAAAGCCTCTTACTAATTTCGGCAGATTTTCTTTATTTAATTCATACTTATTTACTTTCCTTATCAAAGCTCTCATTTATTATTTAATTATTACGTGCAAATCTACACTTTACATTTATATACCAAAGATCAGTGCTGCCTTTTCACACAACTTTCTCCCTCTTCCCTCTCCCTCACCTCCATTCTTCCATGGCTTCCCGGCTCCACATAGCAACTATTCTTCTTTCAGTCCTCTCTCTTCTTCCTCCTCTTAGCCATGGATGGGGCACTGATGGCCACTACATAGTTTGTCAAATAGCTCAAGTCAGTCTCTCTATCTCTCTCTCTCTAGGCTCAAATATGTGATTCTTCATTGAAAAATTCACATACACACCAAACAATTTTTATGTATTTGCATGTCTTGTTTCCACCGAGGGTGAAATGGTTGTTGAATATTGCAGGAACAATTAAGTGAAGCAGCAGCAGATAGAGTAAATGAACTGCTCCCAGAATATGCCAAGAACAATCTCAGCAGCTTATGTTCATGGGCAGATCATGTAAGGTTCAGATATACTTGGTCTTCAGAACTCCACTACATCAATGTACCAGACGATACCTGCACCTACAATTACACCAGTAACTCTCTTCATCCCTTCCTCAAATTCTGTTTTTTTAATTATTATTATTTTTTATTTTTTCAAAAAATAAAATAAAATCGAAATTAAAATTGTTAACCATAAAATTCTCCCCTTTTCTTTTCCTACTAAGCAGGAGACTGTAAGGATGAAAATGGAGTGTTAGGAAGATGTGTAGGAGGAGCCATCACTAACTACACAAATCAGCTTCTTACATACAGAAACTCTTCGGATGATGGAAAATGTAAACAAAACCAAATATTTGAAGGAATATTTACATGCATACAGCTCAAATCCTATGTATTTACATATCTAACACCGAAACTTTCAACTTTTACACATATACATATCATCTTAAAAAACTGTATTTCACATTTTAAAAGTTAAAAGGTGGAATTTTTTATGTGAAATGAAGGAAATTGGTGGTATAAATGTAAAAAGTTCAGGTGTTAGATATGTAAATACATAGGAATTGGGTGGTATTTATGTAAATGCCCAATATTTTAACTGAATAACTATTGTCTTGAGTTGTGACTAAATGAGTTGAATGATCTTGTGCTCAGATAATCTTACACAGGCTCTGTTGTTCCTTTCCCATTTTATGGGAGACATTCATCAGGTATATATATAAATATTTTTTATTTTGTCTGAATTTAATTCAAAAAAACCTTATTTTTAAAGTAATCAAAATGAGAAAAAAAAAAAAAAATAATGCTGCAATATGTTTTAGCCTCTGCATGTAGGACATACCTCAGATGAAGGAGGAAACACCATTGATGTCCACTGGTATACCCAAAGTACAGTGCTGCATCATGTGAGTATGAGAAAAATCATAAATTTTTCTTATTCTTTTTTTTAAATATTTACATAGATACCGCTCAATTCCTATGTATTTACATGTCTAACGTCTAAACTTCAATTTGTAACATAAATGCCACCTTACCTATGCATGAAAATGTGTTTTTCAATTTTTTCTGAAGTTAAAATAGTGGTTTTGATGTGATATGAAAGGTTTGGATGGTATAAATGCAAAAAGTAAAGTTTAGTAGTTAGATATGTAAATACATAGGAAATGCAGGCATAATTTGGGATTTGAAACATATAAAATGTGTTGAAAATACAGGTTTGGGATTCCAGTATAGTTGAAACAGCTGAAGATGACTTCTACAGCTCTGATGTAGTTGATTATATTGAAGATCTTAGGCAAAATATTACAGTAAGACATCACAGTATAAAATCTTAAAATTGCAAAATTCACCTTTTAAGATTTTGGTCTCATTTTTCTATGTTTCATGTGAATGAATTACAGGGAAAGTGGTCAAACCAAAAATCGAAATGGCAAAATTGCAGCGGAAATTTGATCGCATGTCCCGACATGTATGATCCTCTTATTCTTTGCAGAGAAATCTTTATGCTGCAACAGGGAAAAGTGTATCACTTGTGAGAAATTTGTAAAAATGATATTTTTAACGCAAATATGAAAGATTCAAATGTTCTAAATGTAAAAACCATGATGATGGACAAGCTAATAAATTTCCACATATCAAATTCAAATCTCATGCATGCACATCATTTCAAAACTTCTAATCTATTTATTTATTATTGTTTAATTTATAGATATGCATCAGAAAGCATCAGTGCAGCATGTGAATGGGCATACAAAGATGCCACAAATGGTTCTGTGCTTGAAGGTTTGTGAAGTTTCATAAAGTCTGAAATATTTTTTTTTGCATATATTTATATATTTAACATAATGTGGGGAAAAATGTAATAAGAAAAGTGGTTTTTGCAGATAAATATTTCTACAGCAGATTGGCAGTAGTAGATTTAAGGTTAGCTCAAGCTGGAGTTCGGTTAGCTGAAATCCTCAATCTAATCTTTGGTTGAAGACTGAAGTCAGTAGATCTTCTGAGTACCAAAAAGTTACAAAAATAGCAAAATTATATGAGACATAAAATGCTCATCATGGTGAAATGTGAATGTTGAATTGTTATGATTATTACCTTAGAAATATATGTATATATTTTATTATGTATGTATGGTTGTTGGAAGAACCAACAAGTTTCAATTGTGGTTGGGGGATTATGAAAGTACTAATATTGAGTTTATATTTTTGGCTATGAAGATGCTTTAAAATAGGTTTGAATTGAACAATAAAATCTCTACAAATTATGATAATAAATTAAATCCTATAAATCATATATTTACTCGAATATAATGTAGAATTTACATGAGTAGCACACAATTCTTATGTATTTACATATCTCGCACCCAAACTTTCATATTTGCATGCATATCACTTTGATGCTTTAAACCTGTGTATTAAAAGGTGTATTTCACTTTAAGAAGTGATAATAGGAAAAATTATTCCATACGGATCGGACACCGCACGCATCGTGGTGTCCGATCCGGACCGTAAATCACCTGATTTACGGTCAGGATGTATTTCGATGGGCCCCACCTAAATTTTTTTTATTATTAAAAAAACTGAAATAATTCTGACCGTAGATCACCGTGATCTACAGTCATGATCGGACACCGCATGCAAAGATGCATGCGGTGTCCGTACACAATAATTTCTCTGGTAATAGTGCTATTATTTATGTGATATTAGACATTTGAGTGTTGTGTTTGTAAATATGAAAGTTTTAGTGTGACATATGTAAATGTGTAAGCTTTGTGTGTTATGTATGTAAATGTCCCTAAATGTTTTAATGGCAAAATTTCTGATTGCCAAACTGGTGCTTCATTATGAGCATAATATCACAAACCCTGGGTTTGAAATGAGGTATATCTCAATACCAATGAGGATGATTTTGGCCATTCTTAAGACCCAAAAGCACCTAAATTTGTTTTATGACTAATTCGAATATAAATATACATTTGCAAAAATATAAAATCATAAACATACTAAGTAAATTTTTTGTGCATGTCATTGAATTACTATGTATTTGTATATCTTTTATATTTATTTATACAATGCCCTAATTCTTAAATCACAACAAAAGGGGCAATAAAATTAATTTTCAAAGTGAAATACACCCTTCTACTTGAAAAAATATTCCCTCAGGAGTATTGATGCATCAGTACTACAATGAAGATGTGCCACATATGCAATGATCTCACCATAATGTCACGTCATTAGAGTACTGATGCATCAGTACTCCTGAGGTATTATTTTTTCCTTCTACTTAGACATTAGAGTGCCATAAAAGTGAATTTAATAATTTAGGTGTTAGTTATTTAAATGAACATAAAAACCCCAAAGATTATATATTTGGTCCGATGGTCCTCAGCATCGACCTTGAGAGAATTGAACTGCGATTTTAACATGTTAGGTTAGCTTCCCGTTGGGCCTTGGCTACCTTTCTAGCTTCGACATCACAGGCAAAAAAGTCAGTTGTCTCAACCATGCGGCGGACCGCAGAGTCAGTCGACTCCCTTTCGGCTGCTGCCGACTGATCTCCCACGACCTTCCAAGGAGTCGACGCTTAACCTAGTCAGGCCTCTGGCGAGTCAGAAACAGGAATCAGGTCGACTGCACAAGAAAGTGAAATAAGGGGAAGCTAAATAACAATTTTCACAAATAAATCAGGAATCGTACTCCTACCAAGGAGTCCATTCACTTCGGACTAGAGCAAAGGCGAGGAACTCTCAACAGGAGCAGCTGGAATACCTGCAGCTCTATCAGCCCATAGGTAGTGTACTTCAAGGAATCCGCGAAGCACCTCTTCCGTCCGCTCGGCTTGAACGTCAAGCGACCGTGCAAGGATGACGCCCTAACCCTTCCCATGTCTCCGATGCTCCAATGGAACCTCGTCTAACAAATTTCTCTCATTGTCACATTCGCTTGAGAAAACCCTTTTAACAACTAATTGTTTTATGTTTCTTTTCTTGGCAGGCTGATTGTCTTCGGGGCGCCTTCAACGCTCGCCGAACAAACTGATATGAGTATGATGGATGGCTCTCCGCAATGGGGCGAACCTTTTTCCTCCTGCAAACCCTTTCTTTTCACTTGTCATCAAAGCGTCCCTGAAGAGAAAAAATATTAAATCAGTACTCCAATAGGGAAGTGTCACGTATACAATTGTCCCATCATAATGCCACGTGACACCTCCCTATTGGAGTACTGATGCATCAGTACTCCTGATATAATATTTTTTCCCGTGAAGAAGACCATCAAAAACCTCAAACAAGGCAAAAATTCTAGAGCTATAATCAACAAATTATTTATAGAGCAACGGTGCACGAAAATTTAGAAATTTTAATTATTAAATGCTGTATTAAAAAAATTAATTAAATTTGTATTTAATGCGGCAGAAAATAATAAAGTTGTGAAATTAAATATGTATGATTATATTTGGTGAAACACAAATGTCAATAGAGGGATAAGCAACACGGGGAGCGAAGTGGGTCCCTAACCAAAATGAGTCAATAATAATTAACAAAACTAAATTGGATTACTCACAAAATTGGTGTCGGAATCAAAAGATCGGCACAAAATCCCATTAAGTTCTTTAACTAGATAGAGAGATGGCTAAGATTGAAGCTGAACAAAAGATATATGTAAGACCAGCCAAATGAAGAACTATCTATCGCCTCGAGGGCAAGGCTGGTGAACGAGGGTTTAGAAGAAGTCGTAGATAAGATTGAACAAGAAGCTCTCATATTATCCTCTCAGAATCTGCTTGTTCGAGACAAATGAACAAGGATGAGCTAATAAGCAAAGAGTCGTCGTCGTCATATTTTGAAGTATTTGATAATTGGCTTTAATACCCTTGATTTTCCTTTATAAAGAATGGGGGCATAAAGGAAAATATGTACGGATGTATCTCCTTTACCTATAAATAGAAAACTCATTATGAGTTAAAAAAAGGGGTTGGAAGCTTGATTTTACTGTTCATTTCTTCTCGTATTATCTATGCTCTATTCATTGGGTGAGATTCCAAACATTTTTTTGTTCAACAAATATAATGCAAAAATTTATATACATTCCACATAATTCTCATGCATTTACATATTTAACATCCAAAATTTGATATTTACACTTAATAGCATATTGCTATCGTAAACATATGCATAAAAAAGTATGCTTTACCTTTAGAAAAATCACAATTGTGGTATTTTTATGTGGTATGCATGTAAATATGAATGTTTAGATGTTAAATATGTAAATATGTAAGAATCGTGTGGTATGTGTGTAAATGGCCCAATATAATTTTAACATAACCAATATCATCTCATCTCAGCGTTATATGGCAATAATATTACATGACAAAAAAAGATACAAAATTTTATTATTTTATAATGATTTATAATATAATGATGTTTGATACGCCACCAACAAATTATCATAACCCAGCACGAATCTCGATGCAATATTTTGAGCACGAACATTCAAACTTTGATTACGAGTCATCCGGAACTCCGATTTCAGCAAAATTATAGTCAAACTGATTGGCTCGATGAAACGGACATAATGATATAAAAGTTAGTCCAATCCGAGTCAAATCAGGCTCAGATCAAGTCATTAAACAACTACAACATGATTTTTGGAGGCATTTGAAAGGTCAAACAGATGTCGAATCTAGTGAGTTCATAGTCGAATCGAGCATCTCGAAAAGACGAATCCAACGAGCCCAAGATTACTCAATTCCGACATCGTTAAGGCGATCAAATGTCCATCAAATGTCATCTGTCAAGGGAAGCTCTCCGGACCGTCCGATCAAAATGGTTCATATTCCTGTATTAATTGCACTCAAAACATTATAAATAGAGCCTCACCCATCACATGAAGGAGGAGGCTTAAGAGAGAACTTGAGGCTTTGAGAAGGAGTTCAAGTCCAAGCTCATCCTCGCCATCGTCGATCGCCGTCGACCACCACTGACCGTCGACAACGACCGTCGACCACCACTGAACGTCGACAACGACCGTCGACCACCGTTGAACACCGTCGATCACCGCTGACCTCTGTCAACTACCACCAACCGTCACCGACTGTTGTTAGCCACCGCTCACCTCCGTCAACCAC
>NEWO01000027.1:1338226-1354474 GCA_003013225.1 Phalaenopsis aphrodite
TATATATCACCAAATTCTCATGAATTTAGCTATCTCACACCCATAGTTTCATTTTTAAACACATAGCACTTTATGATGAATTTTATATCTAAAATGTGATAATGAATGCTACTTATATGATATTTGTAACTATACAAATTTTGATGTTAAAAAGGTAAATATGAAAGTTTTGGTGTGAGAAATGTAAATATGAAAATTTTAGATGTTATATATATAAAAACCCCAAAAAATTATACAAAACAAACTACAAGAGATTATACCCTCGTCAAAAACTGCAAATTAATATCATTAAATAATGAAGCGTTCTTATATTTGATTTAAATTCATTTTTAGTAAACTTTGATGAAATAAAAAAGAAAAATTACATCAATTTTTAAACCTAATTCTCCACAATATATCAATAGTTATCCAAGCAGCCCCTAATCTAAAAAATTAAAGGGATAATTACATGCAAATCATCCCAAACATTGACATTTACAAACTTAAGGTAGGAGTTTTACCATGAATTTTGATATTTGAGTGATAATTTTAAAAATAAATGAAAGAGTATGGCTGGTCTATAAATAGCAAGTTCCAGGTGATCTTAATGTAATTGCCCAAAAATAAAAAATGAACGGCTAAAATCTATTTATCTAAACAAATCATATTTATTTATATAACTACTTAGAATGGCATTGGGAAAATATCCTTAAAACGGATATTTCCACACATTTTCATCTCTTAGATACTAAGATCTTGTAGAAAGGAATGTAAATCTCTCTCTCACAACGAAAAAATTTGCATGCGATAGACGTACGCAACGTTGCGTGCGATATTGGAGTTATACCGAGGGTACAAGGGGGTTACATTCGCGATATAACCCCTTGTAACCTCCATATAACTTTATGTAACCTATCTGTGCCCTAAAATAAGTTTCACGCATCTGTTATCATATATTAAGAGGTTATATGTAAGTTACAGAGAGGTTAGAATGACTTATACCGTGGATGTAACTTTCTTGTACCATCGGTATACTCAATATCGCACGCAGCGCTGCGTACGTCTATCGCACGCAAATTTTTTCCCTCTCATACACACAAAGCCCATCCTAATACAAATTACATCAAAATATTCGATGCAATTTTTTTACCCGCTCAAATTCCAGCGCATCCCGGCCCGGCCACCCTCCAATTCACCATCACAACGATCGCGGCATAGTGCATCAAAGCTCCCAAAAGCACAAACACGTGGAAGATCTGATGACTATGCCCTGCAATATCAAAAAGCCCCGGCCGCCACCGCTCCGGCACCCTACTAACGTATACCACCGCTCCACCCGCGTAGGCGGCAGCCATGGCGAGTTCTAATACGATAGAGATGTGGGCAGCACCGTGTTCCCAGTTAATGGCGAGCGCGTGGGCGGCAGGGATGAGACCGGAGAAGCCCATGGCGAGGAAGAGAGCGGCGCGAAAGGGGCGGAAGCCGGGGGACGAGAAAACGGGGAAAAGTAGAGTGATGATGGCGAGGGAGCCGAGGGTTGTGATGGAAGAGAGGTAGATGAGGCGAGGGAGAGGGTGGCAGAGGAAGGCGTAGTAGATTGGGGGAAAGAAGGAGGAGATGATCATGATGGAGATGCCGGCGTAGTCGAGGCGCCAGAAGAAGAGGTTGAGGCGGCGGGAATGGCAGGCGAGGAGGTGAGAGGTGGCACTGAAGGCAAGACACGACATAGAGCCCGCAAGGAAGATGAGGATTGGCCAACTGGGAACCTGGTGGCTTATGGAGGAATCCTGCAGTGAAAGAAGATTGAGAAAAATAGAAATTATAAATTTATAAAATTAAAGAGTAATGTTTTGATTAGGATATAATATAATTCTTGTTTATTTTACAAGAGAGATTTAATTAAGATATTTTTTTTGAAAAAGTATAGGCTGATTGAATTCGGGGATGGGCTGAAAGGAAAAAATTTTAATTTTGGTAAATTTACATGCATGCCACACAATTCTTATGTATTTACATATTTAACACCTAAACATTTATATTTACATGTATACCAATGAACTCTTCAACATTATATCAAAAAAGTCAGATAACATATTTCGTATAGCCACCATATTTTAATATATTTTGATTGCAAAAAGTAACTTCCCACCATAAAAAATTCTAGAAAATAGCAAGAAAGCATATCGTCAAATGAAACTATGATGATGGTTTGAAATGTAATGCATACAAAAAGTTATCCCAAACACACTCCGAGAGACATGTTGTCACTGATCTATAAACATGACATGTATGCAATGCTTGACCTGCAAACAAGCATAGAACGGCTTATACCTGAAAATATGCATACAACGCCCACAAATTTGTTGCGTGGCATCTGCGACCCCAGACACACTATCTGATTCCAAAGCCTAAACACCAGTTCCAACACTACATGAAACCCAGTCGGTATACCTTGCCATGAGCATACTAGGTTAATTCGCATGGTACTTCCAGAACCCATCAACTCCATACTCTACAGACCCCCCAATCTAGCCCACCAACTTACGGCAACCATCGACCTGAAGCCTCTAACTAATTGGCAAACTTCCAACACACACGCATGGAGTGCTTTGAATCATCTCCCAAAATGCGTTGTATGAGCTTAGCCAAATCCAAATCTTCATCACTTGGATCACCAATCCACCAGCTTTAGCAGGCATCGACTTCCAATTGATAACTCATGAACCTCTAGGGGTAACCTTGCCTATAGATGTTAAGTGAGTCAAGCCGGCTCGCAAGTTTCCTCAAGCTCGAACAGATAATAAACTCGTGAGTTAATAGCTTCTATTTTCCACCTCGCTCTCAATATGAGTTCTGCTCATCAACTTCTCTTCTCATTCATCGTCAGACTCGGCGCTTATCAAAATCCATACTAGTAATGTCAAGCAGATTATAAAATCTCGGCTTAACTATTTTAGCATTTCATCATACTTCTTTTGATTCTCTTCAAGATATACGTTGATTCTATTCCTTTCTCTTAATTATATGTCTTTTTCAACAAGTTAAGGCAAAATATTCATCTTTTTTCTAAGTATGAATCATGGATAATTCAAACTATCTGCTAAGAGCAAGCAGTACGTTTATTTTAGATCATTTTCCACTGGATTTCATGTTGATCCCTTATATTGTTTATTATCATGATTATTATGATTGTAATGATGATTCCAAAATGATCAAACATTACAAGACGAGTTTTTGCAGATTTAAATAATTATAAATGATAGTTAATATATTATAAATCAATAACTTTCAGGCCAATTTTCATCAACTCCATGGATTGCATACCCACATGGTGTCAATTCAAATGGTGTTTCCTAACCCACCTGTGTTGGAATCCAGTGATGCAATCAATTCTTTTAAATGCTTACCATCAAAGCACATTACAGTTTGTGGAGTCAGAGTATATTAGTTCTTAACTTGGAACCAAAGACAATCTATTGCATTCTTACCAACTGTTTCAAGTTTTGAAGTTATCACTAGATTTTCAGTTTCCTAACTCATAAGAATCAGATTTAGCTTGTGGCACTAAGAAGGGTTGCTAGTCAAAATAGAGGAAGATTCAGTGGCATTCATCCATAGAATTTCCAAACAAATTCTTTGGGCAAATCCCAAATCAATTGACTTGAATCCCATCGATTCATGCCACTTGGCCTTAGTTACACAAGTCTAAATCTGGCTATTGTGGATTAGGAAAGCTAGGCAATATGCCTATTCACACATGTTGATACACATGTGCAAACCTTCGAGTTATACTTACCTTGTAAATCTCCTCCTTAGGGTCTATATTGCATTGTTGTTACTATGTAATAGACACTTACAAAAGTTATTCATTGAAAAGTCTTGTGGCATTATTTATTATAATAAACTTTGTAATACTTAAGGTTTAATACAATAACTAGAGTCGTTAATAAAATGTGTTTGACCGTACATGTTGTGAAAGGGCTATTAGGTCAAACCTCTAGAAAGTAAGCTAGAAGACAAAGGAGATAATGACTCTTTAACATATTCGCCCTCTATCTCATGTGTTCTTTATTTATTATTGTAAACAAAAATTTTATTCTTATTTACAACATTTCATTAACACATGCTTGTTTGTACACAACTTTTTTTCTAAACATTATGCATTAGACTCTCTAGGGAACATTTTAAATATATATATAGAACTAACAAACATTATTTGTATTTGTCGCTCTAGAACTATTTATCTTTAAAATAAACCTTTAAACAGACTTTCTTCCCCTCATAGCCTGATGCAGAATACCACCATAGCCTTTAGCTACACCGTGGTTAAAAAATTTGGAAGTAGTTGACAAATCCAAATGTTTAGCAAGCATATTCATACAACATAGCCTTGAGTCGCGACAACATGTAAATCTAGAATAACATTGCACTTTTGCATTATATTAAAAGCCGTTGTGCATTTGGGTTAACTTACCTATATGGTGAGATTGAAAGATCTACTTTTCAAACCTATCAGCCAACATACCCCCCTTTCCCCTCCTTTCCTTTCCTCGTATTCCCTCTTTCCATTTCCCATCTTTCCTTTCTAGAACTTGCCAATTCTATACCAATTCTAAATTTCTATTATTTTTTATTAGTCTTTGCCTGCTGTGAATTTTTCCTATTATAAACATTGCCTAAATTATGAATTCTTATTATTTTTATTCTCTCTCATAGTTTAAAACTTTGCCTATTATATCCTATTTCTTCATTAAAAGCATTGCCTAATATAAGTTCTAATCCCTCTTATATAAAAGGGATGTTTTGCTTAGAGGGGCAGGTCTTTTGTTACTTGAGAATTCAGCGTTCTATTTGGACAACCACCGCGTCCTATTTTCCCCTTTGAGGGTTATATTTGAAAGCAAAGAAGTGTTTCGGCTGTCCCTCGTCCAAGATGGTGACCCTCCAAGGGCCGAGTGATGCTCCTGTCGTAGCTCAACCCCGAGTAGGCATTTATCTTGTCGTACGTCCGTTTTCCTACTGTCGTTCTATCATTCCAGCTGCTGCCGCTCCTTCCTTGCCGCTGCCAATCACCGGCCTGCCCTCATTCAGCCACAGCAGCCCCTCCTGCTCTTCCACCGCAGCTGTCCAGCACTCCTAAAACCACCACAACCCACCTACTCTTCCCCCGCAGTTGTCCAACACTCCTCCCACCCATCGCAGCCCTCCTGCTCTTCCTCGCAGTTGTCCAACACTCCTCCGACCATCGCAGCCTTCTCCTGTTGTTGCTACCACCGCAGCCCTCTCAAACCATTGCCTCGCAGTCTCTGTCCTCATTACCTCCCGCGGATATCTTTTATTATTTAGATTGTTTGTGTTTATTTTTTGGTATTTCCTATTTTCCAAGTTCAATAACAATGTTTTGCTCTTCTGTGGTTCGGGTTTTCTCCTCCGGTATCATTTGGTATCAAAACTAGCCCAACCCTAGTCCCATCCTAGAGTTTCGTAGCGTCCTCCCCTTCCCAAGCCACTCCCACAAAATTTTTTTTCCCAATTTCCAAATTTCCACCAAGAATTTGATCTAAACCTAATTTTTCCCTTGCCACCAAAGTAATTATTTTACACCATCAATGAGTCTCCTACATCCTCTTTCACCTCTCAACCCTAAAACTTAGTCATACCACTAATGAGATAAATGCTCGAGCCTACTCGAGAGAAAATACGGCGAAAGATCTGCCGACTTCAGTGGTGGATTGAAGACATTGAAGAAGGTTACCCTCGACTGTGATCGGGAGTGTCGAAAGAGAGAAGAGAAGATATGAAGATGAAGCGAGAAACAAAGCTAGTTCCTACCAACTTACTACCGCGAAAAGTTGCAGATTCTAGCGTCCGAAATGGAGAGACCGCAATACCAAGTGACCCCCCTTGCTACTATCCAATGAAACCAATTCGAAAAAATGTCACAACCAGAGAAAATATTGCAAGTGCCGCGGATTTGGGCATGTGGAATCAAAATGCACCACCAAGGGAGAGATCTGTTTCACTAAGCAGAGTATTGTTGAAAATTTGAGCAATGACACAGTTGATACGCGAGAAGATGAAAACTTCTGGGAGGATTCTCCACGTGCAACTAGCGAGAAAGAGATGTCATCAGTTCCAGTGGACTCCAAGATAGAGATTCCATCTAAAAAAACAATCGCTGCTTTAGAAAGTAGTAACTCTGAGGTTACAGACGGCTCAACAGATTCCGAGATTATGGTGCCTCGAGCTAGCAAGTTGTAGACGGTGAGAGGTACATCAGTAGGAATGACCTTAGATGTCTACAAAGGTTATGAGTTTGAGGAACCAACAACAGATATAGGTCCACCCCGGATAAGCGAGATGTGGATTATTCAGATGTACCATAAGTTGCTTCAACAGAAGGATATCCAACATGTCAGAAATGAGCTCATTGTGTGACATATCGAGAACATTACAAGGAGAAGTTCAAAGGTTACTTTCAGGCCAGCAGGAGACACCTCGTCAGATCTTCAGACGGGAGAGATGAACCTTAACTTTGTAGTGGGCCTGAGGAACCTGATGGAGACGAAAATTCTGCAATGGGATCCAAGACCTATCTATGAGGAGGAGGTCTCTCCTGAGGCGTCGATGAGAGTAACACAACTTGCTATAGATTTCATCCTGGAATTGAGTTTTTCTCACATATTTATTGCTCAAGCACCGAGAGTTGCATTGTTGGAATCCACATCTATATGCAGCTCCCTATTAGGATGTGCCAAAAGAAAATGGTTATCTATTCCACTAGAATGTGTGTGGAGTGACTATACTGACATGATCGACCTATCAGAGGACTTACTGTCGTACCCTGAGAACCAAAAGCTTTGACAGGTGAGGTCAAAGTTTCCCCAAACCCTATAAACTGACGCGGGACTCATGGGGGCCGGTTAGGCGCAGGGCCAGCGCGTCTGGAACAGCCGGTCCTCTTGGAGTGGGGGCCCACAGTCCCCTCCTTTCTCCTTTTTCCTTTCTTTTTTTCTCCCTTCTCTTTCTTTCCTTCCTTCCTCTTCCTTTTGTCTTCCTAGGTCTTTTTCTAATTTAAATCATTTCCTAAAAGCCTAAATCTTGATTTTATTCTCCTTCCTTAATTTAAATCTTTTCCTAAAATATGAAATTTGATTTTTATTTTCCTTTCCTACTTTAAAAGTCTTTTCTAAAATCTAAAATCTGATTTTTATGCTCTTTATTTTAAATGTTTCCTAAAATAGGTCATATCACTTTACAAATAGGATAGAATGTGCTTTGAGTTAAGTGCTTGTGCTATGAAATATGAATTCAGTTTTGTCCGAGTATTTTCCATCTTGAGGGTTGTATCTGACGCCCAGGTAATGCTTCGACTGTTCTTCGTCTGAGGTGGTGATCATCTCCACGGATCTGGGTGGTGTTTCAGTTGTAGCTTGACCCCAACGAGATATTTATCTCTTTGTCCATCCTCCCGGCTATTGTCCTACTTCTTCCACAGTGGTCTCACCTCTCTTGCCTTCACAGCAGCCGCAAATCCAGCCATCGACGACGTTCATGCACCTCTCTAGCTGCGGTTTGACAGCATTACCATTGCCACCCTTGCTGCCACCACCCAGAACAACAATGATCTATTGTTTTCTGCAGTTTCAGCCACCCCAATCGTCTTTTCCTCCCACGTCCTTGTTGCCATCACTGTCCCGGCCCTTCACCTTCGTTGTTGTTGCAAGCACCTTCGCTTTTTTTGTTTTCTTGCTGCTTAGCAGGCCCAAACAGCAATCGACTACTGTTCTGACTGCCACCCCAAGCTGACTTGTTGCTCCAACGGCTGTCCATCCCTCCTACCACCTCCCTACAGCCGTCACCCTCCTTCCTCGGCCACCAAACGCATCCAGCAGCCTCCGTCCATGTTGTCACCCGCGAACTTCTTTTATAGTTTATGTTGTCATGTTTGTTTGTCGTTTATTTCTTACTTTCTTGTATCGTGTTTGTAAGATATTTGAAATTCAGAAATAATATTTGTATTTTCTGTGGTTTGGATAAACTCCGATATCACATTTGCCGCAATATATTGAAACTTAACATCACGACTTTAAAAATCCATATAGATGAAGTTAAGGGTTCTCCCGATCCGAAGTATTTAAGTGGCCATTTGGAGATACAAAAACGTAAATCCTCTTTATTGCTTTAATAAGCACTAGGGTTATCTTATACAAATTGGAAGACCAGCATTTCTATATATTAGTGTTGAAGTAATCCAACTATTTCATTCATACCATTGTTTTGCCTTTTCATAAGGTTATGCCTTTACTAGATTGTGTGCTATCTCGTTTGAATAGAATTTTTGTATAAATCTCATTTTATGTTGAATACGGAACACAAACTAGCACTAATTAAAAGTGTTCTTAAATATCACACTCGACATGTAGTTAACTATAAGGGCATGTGCTCATGAAAACTTAGTTATCCACAATCTTTAACTATAAGAAAGTCTATCTAAAATTTTTTCGGTCTATCTTCAATTGATTCTCATATTTAATAGAATATCTACGACTATGTATGATCCAACAATTTCTCTCTAAAATACATGAGGCTCACTACTTACAAGCAGATAGAATAAAACAGTTTTGACTTCATCCTATGTTAAGGCATTCCAAAGAGAGCTAAAACTTTGAGGATCATACGAAAGCTATAGTTAAAGTTTCAGAAAGAAAAAAAAAGTTGGTTGGATGAGGTGAACATGGATCTAAAATGGTTTATAAAATGATTTGCAATATCTTGGGAGTAAAAGCAATGTTTTACAAGGCAAAATCGAGAATTCATATGTTTTTACTTAGCGAGGCAAGGCGTAAGCCTCAATGTAGATTGACGCGTAAGCCTTAAAATAGAAAAATTAAAGACTCATGAAAATAAACAAAATTCATAAATTAATATAGGAAAATTAAACTAAACCTGGATGTAAACATAATTCATATATTAATATCATGAATTGCATTATTCTCTGCATCAAATTAAAGTTATATATAATTATATACTATTATTTACTAGCCCTTGCATTTAAGTGAATATCACGGAAGCTAATTTGAGATGTGGAGAAGAAAGCAATTTGTCTGCAAAAATGACAGACAAACTTGTATGCGGCGTGGATAAGAAAGCAGCTCGTCTGTGGTGCGGAGAAGAAGATTATTAAAGCTCGGTAGAGACTCTATAAAAAACTGAAGGGGGACACTTGAACAAACTTGAACAATGTCAAAAGGGCTTGGGCCTACACCAATCGAGAGACAAAGTGCGATGTTCATAACGACAATGATTGGGAGATAAAATGCAGATCTCAAAACGACAATGATCCGAAGATGAAGTGTGGCACTCGGGATGACAACGATTTGGAGACAATGTGTGGTGGTCAGGACGACAATCATAGATTGTGCTTATGATGGTAACTAAATAATGTCTTAGACGCGCCCTAGACATGCCTTGGACAACATAAGACGTAACCGCATTGAGACTTATGCCTTAAAAAGTGGTAAGGCTAACCTACAGGGAATCGAGGCGTGCCTGAGCCTCGAACGATTTTGTAAACAATGAGCAAAGAAAAAAGCTTTTACAATCCAAAATGAATTGGATGGGGCCCTTTCTCCAATAAGCACTGCCAACTTTAAGTAATTTAGATGGGTTTCTTTCATCGTTCAAGAAACAACAATTTGTGAAATATGCCCCTATAAAGTTGTTCTTTTTTTTCTCTATGATACTAAATAAAGTTTCACTCTAAGTTGAGCATTCTCATCAAACTCAAAAGGAAAGAGATGCAGGGAGAGCCATCTTCTGCCTTAATTTTGAAAGATTAAAGATTTAATTATCAAAATGAAGAAAGATTAAAGAATTATTTCATTGTTTCAAATATCTTTAAAAGAGCTCTTTCAACCGCCCAACAAAATAATCATCCCAAATAAATCCGAAAGAGTTCCTGCACTCCACAATCATTCATTTAATATTGTTATTTAATGAACACGAGTGATTATTATGTCCAAAAATCATAGATATGACTGGCGGTATTTAGGTAGTATTGGTGGTATTTTGGAGTGTAACAACACCAATACTACCAAAATACCACCAAATTCGGACGCATCCGCACCTTTCTCATTCGGACATAATAATTTTCATGGAAGACAAAGTACTAATGGATTCAGAAGTTTAGTAACACTGGACAATGATCATAGAGAATTCTACTTCAAGAAAATTGTTGTGATCAACACAGGGGCTTCTTAATCAAAGGAGATGAGGAAATGATCAATCATTGGTAAGTTTAATGAAATTTATGATTGGAGCAACATAAATGTTTTCTTTTTTAAATGTCAATCAAGTAAGTTAAATGTCACAAACCAATTAAAAATAGTCTAAAGAGAGGGAATTATTAAAGCCATCGTAAGAATGCATGAGACGTTACACATTCGGAGAAATTTTATCAAAAATTACTTTCAAATTTAGGTCCAATGAACCGATGATAGTGTGGAACATTTAAAGAATTGAAAATAACATTTACAAAGTAAATGGAAGTGATGATAAAAAAGTTCCCACCATAAATAACAACACCATGAGTACTGAGAACATCTAAGTTGTCCAATCTGCGACTAAGTAATCACCAATTTGTTTGAGAATAGAAGGATTGGGGAAGAAATTTGTTTATCTCCTAAGTGCAATAGATTCTGAGTCTAACCTCCTCTAATCATTTGGCATTTCACTTTAAACTTGAATGGAAGCACCTCAACTAGCAAACCCTCTGCATCTTCTACACGTAGAGGAGATTTCCACTATGAAGCATTTATTAACTTCATTTAAGGCTCATCAAAGATAGTCAAGTCTAGAACACCCTTGGACTTGCTCAAAATTGTAATAAGAAGAGATAGAAAGCAATTGTGGGTGAAAAGCACGATGACCATAGTGCATGCAATAAAGTTCTCAAAAAAGAACTATAAATCTCAAATTTATAGGTGTCAACATTTACATGTAGGACATGTGCCAAAAATATATGTATTATATTTAATAAACAAATAGCACCAATCCATGCATATAACTCAAGTTAATAAGTTTAACTTGGGCTTGTTGGTACTTTTACATATCTTCTCATATGACATTCAAAAAAGTAATATACATGCAAATTTTTCTTTTTTTTTTAATAAACAATTATGAGGACCTAAGCCTGGTTAGAAAATTCATTTTTTATAAATAGTTTATCTACAACCCAATCTTGTTTGTCTAAAGTAGCCCAAAGCCAAATCTCAAATAAATCACCAAAGAGTTGGCTCTAACTTGACCCTCAGAGTTATGTTGAACTCGATCAAAAAACTCACAAATCCACTCATTAGTATAAGCCATTCTCCCCCACCAACAAACAAAAATAAATAAATAAATAATAATAATAAAAAAATCAGCATACCAAAGTATTTGTCAACACATAAGAACTCATAAAGTGTCCCACCCACAAGGGCTACAACTCAAAACTGGACCAATTTTTTATTGAATACAGACAGAATAGAAGTCTAGCTCATTGCTATAAAGCTATCCACGGTGTTTTTAACCTATAAATTTTCTATGTAATTCTACTATGATGCTATTTCTCTATTGTATACCTTTAACTCACCCTCAATTCAGAACTAGACTTAAATTCCTCTGACCACCTGCCAGCTAAATGTTTAAGTCAATTGCCACAGAATTAGAAACAGAGAGTTTAAAACCTATAAATTCTAGTTGTAATTATACTGATGAACCAATTTTACAGCATCAATAATGATCCTCTTCTAAGCTCATCGGGAAGTAAAAATTTTATGCAAGATCAATTTCTTTCTGAATTGTTTTTCCGTAGCTCGATCCTGCTCGTTCTTCTCTATTCAAAACAGTTCATCATGGTTTCCTTTCATTTTTTGTGAGATTATTGTATCTTTTCCTTCGGATATAGCACATAACTCACACACACACACAAAACGAAATTCAGAGAAACGCTTGTCTTACCGAGATAGTGTTTGCCGAGTAGTTATTACGGATCGGAACATTGATCGATAAAACCATCATCCTGCAAAGAGAAAGTAGTTTCGGCCAATAATCAGAGAAAATATTTTTAAAACAAAAAAAAATAAAAAATATCAGAACAGAAGCAACAAGCCTAGAGATGGTGGGAGCGAAGGTGCTGCGGAGCTTTTCAAGGCCGTCGATGCATCCCGCCACAGTGAGCGCAAGGAATAGGAAGAAACCCCCCAAATGCCTGACAAATGCAATCATAACCTTCCAATCAATGATCAATTACTAATAGAATGCCGCACATAAAGAAGAAAAACGTAGCTAGGTTTCCGATCTGAAATCGATCGATCTACGCACGTCCAGACATTCAGGGTCTCGTTATGCCAGGAAAATACGCTGAGAAGAGCATCAAGAAGCGGCCAGTCAGCGCGATAGTGATTGAGGATAAACTCGTTGTCCTTGAGGTAATCTGGCAGCTCATCGAACCCAACAAGACGGAGCTTCCGCCGGCTGGACCGCCGCCACCATGGAAGGACCCCCTCCACCTTCTCCCCCTTCGCATCCTCCGCCGGCGATATGTCCATGCTGCTAAGCAGGCGACGGGAGGAGACATCACCGTCGCCGCCGCGTCCCATCGGAGGCTGCTTTCTCCCACTTTCCTTTTGCCGCCCTCTTTCGCTTTTCCTCAATCTCAGACGTAAATACAAAATGGAGAATCTGAGGTGGCCGAGGAGGCCAGCTTTATAAAATTTTTGCATAAAGTTCATAATTTTAAAAAATATTTTACGAATCAAATTGCAAATTTACATTTGGCGTGATATAATTTGCAAAAACAATTGACTTGATAGATTTAGAGATTAAATATTGTGAATGACTGTAATAATAAATTTGAGTGTCCAAATCTGAGTATACATTGAATCAAAGCTACAAGAGATTTTTTTTAGCTCTGGTTTGAATAGATTTGTAGATGCATGAATTTGATGAACCCTAATAATTGAGATGGTGATGAATGCAAATTTTTTTATGTAAAATTTATTGCATCATGGAGAGATTGAGTATTTTGTATGATGTTTCAATTTGTTTTCTATGATGGTGGAGGTGTTGAGGAATTAGGATTAGATATCGAGTGAGGATTAAATTTAGGATTTTTGTGTTTCCATATGTGATCCTGCGTGATTGCACGACTCGAGCAACAATATTCCTATTTTTCTAAAGAACTGTGTGTTAACTTAATCGTTTCACTTGTCTACTTCTATAATACTGGACTAAAACCTATTTTAACATTCTAAATGATCAAATTAGGAGTAAATTACAAGCAAAGTGTTAACCTATGAACTTCTTATACTTAATGAATTATTTACACTATATGGATAGTTTTAACATGCATGGCTTACCAAGTCAAGGGAGTGAGAATTTTAGTTCTTACTCGTTGGAGATTGTTGGCATCAAACTTTTATGCCATATGTGTGGAATGTCTGCTTGAATGCTTAGGGACTATATTTCACTTACTCACAGTCTTCCTTAGTCCAGTATAACCATTGGAACTTTTTTTGGTACGTGTTTTAAAGTACGGAACATGGGTTGGTATTGATTTAGCCTTACCCGGGAGATCTCGCGGTTGGTTGATGTTTGTTTTGACACAAGGCACATATGTTGCCCATTCTAACATTTAAAGGTCATGCCCCGTCCATTTGGAGCATCTCGTGATCAAATGTAGTAGAATCCTCCCACGTGCGTTTTAGAGAAAGTCATAGTTTGGGTTGATGCACTCGTAAGGTGGTCCAAAATGACCGGTGATATAAAAATTTTCGATATAAAACATCCTATTTTTTTATGAGGCCAGATTATTTATCGTCATATGATTCCCTTTTTCGAGTAAATCTCTATTCAGAGTCACATGGATGATTTAGAGAGTAGAGGAATCAGAAAGAAATGACATACAACAATTAAAACAACGAGAGAAAGAACGTGAAAACTTTCGTAAGTAAACTTCACGTGATAACCCAATAGCGTATGTCCAAACA
This sequence comes from Phalaenopsis aphrodite, assembly GCA_003013225.1. Classification (NCBI taxonomy): domain Eukaryota; kingdom Viridiplantae; phylum Streptophyta; class Magnoliopsida; order Asparagales; family Orchidaceae; genus Phalaenopsis; species Phalaenopsis aphrodite. The sequence goes on from NEWO01000027.1 coordinate 1,352,239, forward strand.
AGATCAGATAGAAAATGCCTAGGAAAACATGCCTGCGAAGAAGACCTTGCAAAAGCAACGCACAACCAGAGAATTAAGTTTATGTGCTTGTTATAGGGTCAAGAGCATATCCCAGATTGACATATTCCCTTAGTTAATTACACTTTGGGGGTGCCCATCTCGATTAAAGAAATCTCACTTACACTTGTATAATGCCCCAATAAAGGGAGTCATAAAGGACTGTTATCTCGCAGGAGTGTTATGATGCCTTCAATGCTCACACTGATCCATACAGGCAGAGAGTGAGTCTCTCACGATCCCATACAGATGGCGGCTTATCGGCGACTAGGGCTTATGAAATAACTGAGTCGGCGGTCATAGCCTATGTATATGCGGAGCCTGACCACATATTATTGCTTTATTGAATATGTTGTTTGCCCATAGACATCGACATGTTCATTTATTTATTCACTTTACTTGTTTACCTTGTGTTGCATTATGCCTTTTCGCTTACTTATGACTATGGTTTGTCTAAGAATAACGTGAAATGTAATTTAAGCTCTTTAAGGACCTAAAATATTATCTTTTTATAAAATCCTAATAATAAAAAATTGAGATAAAAATTTTAAATTTAAGATTAAAATATTTTGACCATTTAAAACCAGCATTTTACTTTTCTACATAGCCCTCGGGCCGGTTTTAAAATAGATTACATGACATCGATGTAACTCAAGTCATCTCTAATAGAGCCTCCACATTAGAACCTGATGGATAATTGCATCATATTTGTATATCCCAATGGTAAGCCCCCCGTGCTTACCAAGCAAAATGATTATACATAGTTGGTTTGTCCAGCACGCCTAGGATGTTAAAGGCTTCTCTGACCCAGATAAGGTACAAGTCCTTTGTTGGGTAGTTTTGTCTTTGTAGCCAAACCCCTATTATCTGTTCCATTCCAGTGTCATTTTCGCAATTTATTTTGTGGGTATGAATCCCACCTCTATACACTCTACCTTTAAAGGGTCACTGTACTTAGAGTTTCATTATCCTAACCTTGGAGATACTGAAGTCTCATTGAACAACACAATTGATGGGTTGCTAATAAGGTATCTCAGTCAGGTTGGAACGATTGCCTTTACGACTAGATATACTTTGGGTCCTAATAGCCTGGAATGATATATATATATATATATATATATAGTGTTCCGGTCTGACTATCTTTACCCGATTAAGATTCTTCTGTCTTTCAATTGATATACCCCTTTTAAGCCATGTTGGTTCTTTTGATATCATTTATATCATCACACAGACTCTTTTTTACCAATAAGTTATGATCTGTTTTGGATACAATGAATCACTCTCTTGCCTTATGGCTCGGTGTAGGCTTTATGGTATTAAGATGATCCTATTTGAGATTATTTGGTTATTTCGTGGGCCTAGTTTGCCGAGTAGTTGTCGCCCGTAGTGGACACAGTGATTCCCTCTTTGCCCTATGGCCCGACATAGACTACGAAGGCATCAAGATGTTTCTCACTCGAGATAACTATCATTTTGGTGACTTATCAACTGGTTGTCATGATAATGCAATCAAAGACCTCTATTATTGAGAGTATTGTTGGGTATCTCACGATATATAATTAACCAAATGGATATATCCCTTTGGGAGCGCTCTTGACCAAAGAACAAAAAAAAAAAAATAACTTTTGGTTCTTTGTTATACTTGTTACTTATGTAGAGATTCTCTTTGTGATACTGTGTTTTGAGGTATTTTAGTTTAATGATATATGATTACCTTACATAGGTTCTCCATGTTTTTTTTTGTTTGTTTTTGTCGTATACTCTCATATTTCAAATTTTTTTTTCAAGATCATTTTTAATCTTATGCACGATGACGATATATATAAAAATAAACAAACTAGAGACTCCGGGTTTAATTTAAAAGAATAAAAAATAGTTACAAAAAAGTTTAATTTAGAATAATAAAAAATAGTTAAAAAAAAAATTCCTTTCACAATAAAAGCAAATAATTAGATGCAAGTGATTATAATGATTTAACTTCACTTACACCACTCCAAGTATACAATATGCTCGATCTCATTCTTCTCACCAAATCTCACTCAAGAGAACACTCGATACATCTCATACCACTCTCGAACGATATTCGGTGACACATTCGCTATAACATGTATTTTTCTCCGTGTTCCATGTCTTCTCCCAGGGTTCAATCTTCCCATCTTCTATCCACCTTTTTCAACCC
>NEWO01000027.1:1364130-1383368 GCA_003013225.1 Phalaenopsis aphrodite
AAGCTATAGTTAATCACGGGTGCTCACACCTATAGAAACATGGAATTATCTCTAAAAGATTTTGCAAAATGAGTGGGAAATTTCTGGGTAGTTTCTAATTTAAAACATATTTTTATGAAAGTTATTCGGAATTATAATCTCTAAGGGAAGTCGAGCATAAATTTTCATAACTGCGCAAAATTTTTTTTCCCAATGGGTTAATTTGTGAGAATTTAAATAGATATTATTTATTTGAACTTAAATTTGGATTGCTCTCGTGCCAACATTTACTAGTCTAGGTTATGGGGAATTTATACATAATAACATGGAGCATATGTTCTCATGACATGAATAAATTCTCTCTTTTTTGAGTGCATGTTATGTGTTTGATTCCTTAAAATGTAGTTCAAGTGCAACTATTTCATTATGTGGTCGGCCATCTCATTGTACATGTGTAAGGCCTATTTTTTAATTTAGATAAATTTATTTTCTTATCATTTTCTTCTGCATAATTTATTATCAACTAGTTTAATTTTTTGATTTTGCTTAAAAAGTGATATGCTAGAAACATGATTTTATGGAGATTAATTTGTTTGCTTATTTATTTTTATTATTTTAAATTCTAGCTCAAATTCTTAAACATTCATGTTGCTTTTTCATTAATTGGGCTTTAAGACTACTAGTTTTTGTTCCAAGTTATAAAATGTATGGTGTTGGATTGATTGATAACATGTGATATGTGATTTTTAAAAATTTTCTTACATGAAAGTATGTAACTTATTTTGTTAGTTGTATTAAAAAACTCCAAACTCGGCTCATCCTATATCAGCAAGACTTATTTCCTAGAACTACATGAAAAGGGCTACTGTCCGCTGATCTATTGACTTATCGATTGTTGATAGATTTGACAATGGGCAAAATAAGTTCACAATAAACAATGAGTTGCTTATTAAAAAATGGGCTGATAATTTATGATGGTCCTATGGATTTTTATTGACTTACCCCGTTTGACCACAAATTTTATGATGACAGGCGGTTGAGAATGGAAGTTCACTCTCTAACTTATTGCATAAAGTCTTTCAAAATAACTTCTAAATTGAGCATATTGATCTGAAATGATGGATTTCAGCGTGGCATGTAGTTTCACAACTTCGTTGAAGATCAAAGAGAATGTGAGATGCATCAGAGGTTTTATAGCGGTGTATGAAACGACTATCTTAAAGTAGTGCTCTGCTTCTAAGAAGGTTGAATAATACTTTCAAATAGTACACGGAAATTTGGGAAGAAATCCATAATTAACTCTTAGAGATTATGGGACAAATATAGTATAGAAATTAGAGCATATGGGAGCTTTTCCATTTATTAGGTGTGGCTTCAGACGAGGACACGAGGCATGTCTTACTGGAGACTAGACCAAAAGAAATGACCCTCAATTGTAATAATGATTTTATCTTATCCAAAATGTCCATATGGTCCACTAAAGAATAGCTTTTCAATGAAAAAATGATAAATAAACAAGTACCTCGAATGTGATAATTATCTTGCTTTTGATAATTTTGGTTGGGAATATATTTTTTCATTAATTAATGATGCATAAATCTGACCGAAATCTCAATAGGCATGATGACTGGAGTTTTATTTGCCCACTTTAATAATTTGTACACGTATTGTCTGTTGTACTGGTGACATCTGCTAAGTGCATCTATATCCTTGTCTTTACATGATCTGTATATTTGAGAATTAAGCTGTACATTGAAGAATTTGCACTAATTTGATGTGCTTTGAGTTTAGGTTTTTGGGTTTACGGTCTTTGAGAGCTCGATTGTCAGAATTGCATGAATTCTTAGAAAAGAATGCAATACCACCAACAGCGCGGAGCTTGCACTCCAGCATAGAATTCTCAACCATTGGTGGAATATCTCTTAGGGTAAAATTTACTTATCGTTAATGTTAGTTTAAGAGTTGCCCTTCTTGCTTAAGACTTAACCAATACAATTATACTTCTAATTTTTTATTAAAGTTTGTAACTTCAATACATGCTGGTTGGTCAAATGCTCTTTGATTTTCTTAAAGGCTTCAGATGTTGTTGGAATCCGTTTAAAGTCACTTTTCTTGAGATGAAACTGATGAAATCAGAAAATCTGTGAGAACACTCCATAAATTCATTTTGATATCATCAAAGTGAAAGGCTAGAACATACTGTCGGACGATAAAAATTAAAATTATTCTATAACTAACATTATAATATATGAAAAAGCCACTAAAAAAGAATTAAAACAATACAATTAAAATTTATCTCATTTTTTGTAGTTCACGTCTTCTATAAACATTTTCTCTTCTATCTCCAATCTTTTAATCAATTAATTAAACTTGAAAAGTTAGTTTAAACAATAGTAAGCTAAAGAAAGTTAGTGAATATTTATACTCAGAAACTATTGTAATTCAATGAAAAGGGAGATAATATGCATGCCAATTAAAATGTAGAAAAAATATAAGAGCATTTGACTGATACCGGGGGAAAAATCTTAAACCACAAAAGAAATTTTTATTAATAGGGAAATATGGTTACAACACACACAAACTGAAAGTAACATCACCAAAACATTAAAATGACATAAACAAACACTTCAGAAGTGTATCCCAAAGGGCAGTGAAGGTTGGTTGGGTGGAACGGGATAGTTGACAAGGGTGGTGGCAGCAAAGAAGTGTTGATGGTAGCGAGGAGAAGACACAAAATTGTGAGGACAACAAGTATGACAATTGGTGGCTGGAAGGTGCTGAGCAGCGGTGGGGAAGACCCGGGCAACAAGGTAGCTGTTGTAGGGGTGCCGACAAGATGTCGGGAGGGAACTGAAAAGGATGGACAACAGATTGCTGCAACAGAAAGGGGGTCGGTAGTGCAGGGGGGAAGCTGTGGGGGTGACCGACGACTAAGGGAAGTGGAGTAGAAGGTGAGAAGATACAAGGGGAAGATACAATCACCACCTCAGAGTAGGATACAACCGGAGCACCACCACCTTATCAGATACAACTGACAAAGGGGAAAAAGGGACTCCACACAAGAATCTGAAATCAACACACAATAAAAACCCTCTAGACTCTTAGCAAACTAGCATACATATAGCCCTAGCTAGGCAGGAAACAAGAATGGCAAGAAGAGGAAGGAAAGGGAAAGAAAAAGAAACTCCTAGTAAAGGAAGGGGCGGGAGTACTCCAAAATAGCTATTAAAATCTTTCCCTAAGGAGAAGCAGAAACGACAAGGGACGGGACCTCTTCAGGATTCTCATCCAGGTCGCTCTGTTCGGGATTCCCCTGGACCAACCTTCAATAGACTGGTTGGTTTGCTGTAGGAGGCTTCGCTTCCGTATTCCTGCTGTGACGTATTCCTGCTGTGAGATTTCTCGCTCCCGCGTCCCTCTTCAGGAGAAAACCCGCTCCAGTGTCCTGCTGCGGGAGAAAGCCTGCTCTCTCATCAATCTCCCGAGGTTGGGAGAGCTTTGACTACATCCGTCAAAGCTTCTGGTTTTCTCCAGCCATTCGTGGATCTAACTGGCGACTGAACTGGTTCCCAACGCATTTGAGAAGTTTTTCCCACGTGCGAGCGTACCTCCTTGAAGATCCATTCTAGTTGGGCATAATCTGAGCCAGAGGTACACCATTATGTAGGTTTTCTCGAGCAAAGTTTCGAACAAGTAAATATCTCATATGTTTCTCATCTATGACAAGTCATGCCTCAGTGAGATTGATAATTTACAAGAGTTTGGTTGACGTGTGATTCTTATTATCTTCCGGATCTTCCCTCCGACTCTTGAAGTTTTGGAGAACTGACATCTTCTGTTGTGTTCCAATAACAAAGCTTCACACTGGCCTTTCGTCTCTTTATATGGAACACTATGGGTGAGGGCTGGAAGTGCAGCCGCCTGTGATGCTATCAGTTGGTTGTTACTAAGATCATCCACTGACATCTTCTATTATGCATGATTTATGTCTCAACAAAAATATTTTCCATCTTCTAGGAGAGTAGGAACCACAATCTCATCAAAAGTCACATGTTTCTTTTGATCACATGGAGTAAAGACATTGGATGTATCCACAGAAAAGGGGGCTCCACAGGGGAATTCGTCATCGGATGAAAATTCTCGCTTGAACTGCTCTTCAATGTATGCATTATCTTTACCCAACTTTTCGAGGATGTCCTGCTCGGTGAAGTATGTCACTTCACTAGTTGTGCATTCTGCTTTAACATGTTCAAATTTGTGGCACTTGCAACATCTTCTGACTGTGACAGACTTGTAGATTGATTTTACTGGATAGTTGCAAGAGGGGTCGCTTGGTGATACGGTCTCTCCACTTTAGAAGCTAGAGTCTGCCACTTTTGACAGTAGTAAGTTGGTTGGAATTGACACTGTTTTTCTCACTTCATCTTCATATTTTATCGTTCTTACCTTTGACTTTCCTGATCACGGTCGAGGGTATCCTCCCACTGGATTTCCTCTTCAATATCCATAAGCCTTCGCTGAGGCGGAGCTCTCGCTGTATCTCCCCCCGAGTAGGCTCGGACATAGATCTTCTTGGTGGCATGACTAGGGTTTGAGATCTGCGGGAAGAAAAAAAGAAGGAACGAAGAAAGAAAGTATATGAAAAAAGAAAAGAAAAAACAATTTGTTGTGATGTCGGATGGTAGAAACCTTAGGATGGGACGAGGGTTAGACTAGTTCTGATATCAAATGATACCGGAGGAGAAATCCCAAACCAGAAAAGGAATTTTTATTAACAAGGAAATAGGGTTACATCACCACAAATTGAAAGTAACATCACTAAAACATTAAAACGACACAAACAAATACTTCGTAAGTGTATCCCAAGGCGGTAGAGGTCGGTTGGGTGGATCGGGATGGTTGGCAAGGGTGGTGGCAGTAAAGGAGTGTTGATGGCAGCAAGTGGAAGGTGCAAAATTGCGAGAACAACAAGTATGTCAGGTCGTAGGTGTCCGACAACAAGCAGATTGGTGGCTGGAAGTGTTGGACAGCAGGGGCAGCGGTGGGGTGGACCTTGGACAACAAGGTAGCTGTTGTAGGGGTGCCGGCAGGATGTCGGGAGGGACCTGAAAGGGGTGGACAGTAGGTTGTTGTAGCAGAAAGGGGGTCGACAGTGCATAGGGGAAGTTGTGGGAGTAGCTGACGGCTAAGGGAAGTGGAGGAGAAGAAGTCGGGAAGATGAAGGGGGAAGATAAAAGGGGAAGATACAATCACCACCTCGGAGTAGGATACAACTGGAGCACCACCACCTCATCAGATACAACCCACAAAGGGGGAAAAAAGGACTCTACATAGGAATGGAATCAACACACAACAAAAACTCCCTAGACTCTTAGCAAACCTGCATACATATAGCCCTAGCTAGGTAGGAAAAGGACAAGGAATGGGGCACGGTAGGTCGCTTGCACCATCAGGATTCTTACTTGGGTAGCTCGGCGCTGGATTCCCCTGGATCGGTCTTCAATAGGCTGGTCGGTTTGCTGCAGGAGGCTTCGCTCCTGTGTCCCGCTGCGGGAGAAAGCCCACTCTAGCGTTATTGACAATTTGTACTTTCTAATATAATCATTCAAGGTGATTTTAACTTTTCACTATTTTTTACTATGTTGTTTACAAATCAATATCTTTTTAATTTGTATATATCCATCACAGAAATAACGTCTAAAATTATTTTATTTAAGATAGTTCAATATCAATATCATTTTTCATTTACGTGCATGTGTATGTTAGCGTTCCCCGCTATTACCATAAAGGGATAACTATCATAGTCAAACTTGCATATGTGATTAGTTGATATAAACATATCATTCATATGCTCATCACATTTAATTCAATATACAATACATAACATACAACAATGTATGATAGTAAGTAGCTATAAATGTTAATAATAATATAACCAATAAAGGAGAGAAAATATAAATCAAAATAAAACTTGTACGTGCATGGGTCGTGACAAATGCTTTGATGGGACAAATCTGGTTTGGTTGAGAGTCAATTGTATGCTGGATTCTCCTAAGTGGTGGGTGCTCATTGGGGTGTTTATTAGGGCGTATCCTAGAACTCACACATGTGTTGAATAATATCAAGTGGGAAGATAGAGTACTCGAAGATTATTAAGAGATCTGCCTTACAATGATAAAAGCCATTTTTTTCATTGCTTTGCTCAGACTCTCATCAACAAAAGATATGAATTCTTCTTTTATTTATGGCAAATGTCTAATTAGGCATATGAAATCATTTTAAACTCATTTAGATTTAGGACAATCTTTATCCCTTCAAATTTATAGTCAAAAGTATTGGTAGTCAAAGCTGATAACATCCCAATCACATTATCATGTATTTCCTAGAAATATATGGGCACGACTATAAGGAAATTGCACCAAATATAGTTGGAGGAGGTAGCTAGCTATAACTGAACAACACATCATTTGGTGATTGAGATGGTGGCCTAGCCAACCCAATTGACCTTGTAGGGCTAGGAATGCAGCTTGGTAGTATGATTCATTCTAGCCAAGGCAGAGGTAACAATGAAATTTATGCAACTATCATTATAATGATCAATTTGGATATTTTATCACCACTCTTCAACTTTACTTGGAAGATACCTGCATGTTTCCTGTCAGTATCGACTTTTAGGGGTAGCTGGAAAACATTGCACAACACCTAAGTGTGAGCCATCCAATGCTTCATTAGCGTCTCCAGTTTCATGCTTTTATCACAAGAGTTGCACTCTTTAGGACTATCTTCATGGTCATCCAAAAACAATACAAAAATTCCTGGATCCTCCACTACAGCTCAAATGCCTATATATTTGATGGATACGGCCAGTTCAATTGTTATGGGCCAATATTGTGATTATAATAAGTTATTCATGCTCGCATGCCTTTGATTTGTTTTGGAACTGACCAGTTCATTTTTATTTTTTGGCAGGATAAAGTTCTTTTAATCATTCAAAACTATAACTGGTATGTAGATTTTACATTTTAGTTTATTGGATTCAGGTCCTCCAAAAGGAAGCTTTTCAAAAACAAATGTTGGAGAAATTGATATGGATTTCAGCGTTCATGCTTGTTGGAGCACGTCATCTGGGAGCTACAGTTGGGGTTGTGGAGAAGGATTATCGATCTGAGGTAAGTACTTCTATATAAACTGGGGAGAAAATAAAGAAGATTGCTTACAACACCCAACATTGGATTCTGAAAAATTATTGTTTGGTCTTAAGCCCAAGGGGTATGGATTGCAATATTTAAAGATAAATGTACGTATGAAGCATATGTTCATCTTTATTACTGCATATTTATAAATTTGGATTATTTCAGTGTTGGATAAAGGGCAAAGCTGAGGTTTTTTTCGAGTTTATGGCTTATCTTGCTTGCTATCTGTAAAGGCCCCAAATTTTAAATTATTGATACATGACAATTTCTGTAAACACACGCTTTGTTCTTAGACTTCCAATGTCACATAGTATTGTATTATCCAAGAAACCTTTTTTTCTGACCCTCCAAAGTGGATATCCTGCGTTGTTTGTAGATTAAGCAACGGTGTTACCAATCCATTGATGCATCTCTTGCAACAATCTTATCTTATTTGAAATAACTGAATTCATAACGATATGTATGGGCATAGTGCTGCAAATGAACCGAGTCGAGTTGGGTAGGACTTCGTTCAACTTGAAGCTTGTTTATAAAGTTCAAGCTCGAGCTCAAAAAATGATTTTATGTTTATATTCAAGCTTGCTTCATATATCATTCTGTTTGTTTGAGTTTGGTTCATGATTGTTTCATATGATGACAATCAAGTCATTATCGAGTTTATTGATGAGTAGTATTATCGAGCTACTTGATTTCTAACCAAATGATCTTTAAGAAATTAACATTTGGGCAATCGATCTATTTATATTTTAACTGATGAGTCTTATCAAGTAAACTAATGAGTACTAAGTAGCATGATTGAGCTATTATTTTCTAATCATATGAGCTTTATTGAGCTTATGAAGTAGTTATTATTGAACTTATAAAAATAAACAAGCTAAATGAATAAATAAAATTAGCATACTAACTAATACCAGAACTAGTAGAAAAAACTGTGAAAAACAACACAAACCTTCATTAATATTAAAGTAGGGTTATAACATGACTCAAACGGAAATAACAACACAAAACATAAAAAGACACCAACAAACACTCAAAATTTATCCCAATGGGTGGTAAAGGTCGGCTAGAGAGATCGAAATGATTGGGATGGATGGAGACAGTCACGGGTGCAGAACTATAGTGACAACAAGTAGGAAAGGGTTGTAGGTAGTCGGCAACGATAGTGGAGTGTTTTGAGGAGCGTGAAAGGAGTTAGATAGACAAGACAACAGTAATAATCTGCAGGAAGGAGAAATGATTGGGTGTCGGCGTGGCGGAGGGAGAGTTCGGCGGCTGAGTGGAGAGAGGAGAGGGTTTGGGGAATGTAGAAAAGTATGATACAATCACCACCTCGGAGAGGATATAGCCGGAGCATCTCCACCTCCACAGATTTAATTCACAAAGTGGAAAGTTACTCCACACAGGAGATCAGAAGACAACTCCACTAGAACTAACTCTCCTCACACATGGGGCGGCAATTTATAGGCTCCCTTAGGGCGGAGGAAGCTTCTACACAAAGGAAAGGGGTGGAAAAAACGAGGAATCCAAAAAACTCTTCCCAAAAAGAACCAGTGCGAAACATTTCCCTCTGGATCGCTTGAGCTCGCGATCCTTCTCCCTTGCTCTCACGCGGGTTCTCTCGCTATCGTGATTTCACGCATGTTCCTTCTTCCGCGAAGCTTTGCGGTTCTTCTGCCTGCGGGTTCGAAGCACCCACGTTAGGTGCTTTCAGCGCCCGCAATCGGGCACTTTCCCAACGCTTACATCTCTCTCCTGGGGTTGGGGGGAGCTTCAATTTCATTGGTCGAAGCTTCCTTTTCATTATCAACCACCATTGGATCTCACTGGTGACTGCACTGTTTCCCGAGGTATCTGACGGTCTTCCCTAACTTGCAAGTAAATGTCCATATTGATTTGTCCTTTTGAGGCTGTCGTCATACCTATGCTAGTGAATCTTCCTAAAGTAACCTATGATCGATTTAATCGAGCATGTAGTCAGCATGATCAGACCCTTCCCGCACTGCGGTTGCTACCGGTACGACGTCGACCTGACATAACCTTGGCCATATCTATCCTGTATCGGGGGTGGGTGTTTCAGTCGTCTCGTCTGGTGCCATCACTAAAACTAGTCGCACTGACACCATTCTGGTGATAAGGGATCCTGTGAACTCGGTCTCCGTCAATGGAAGGAGGGTGATGTGCTTCCTTTCTTTGGTGAAAGAATACATGTTTCTATATCCTTCGTGTTGAGTCCTTCGGTCAAACTGCCACAGTTGTCCCAACAAAAGATGACAGACATCCATAGGGTCCACGTCACACTACATTTGGTCTTGCAACTGGTTTCCAATCAAAAACTCTACCAAACATTTTCAGTTGATGCTGACCAGATTCTTCTTCAGCCACATGAGTGAATATGGATGGGAATGTCTCTGAGTTGCGAGTTATAATTTTTCTATCATCTGTGTCGACGCCACATTCTTGTTGCTTCCGCCATTGATGATGAGACTGCATGCATTTCTTCTAACTGTGCAACTAGTATAGAATATGTTGTGGCGAAGCCACTGTGAATCCCCTGTGTTCTCGATTTGCAGGATTTGTCGAATCGCGATTGCTTCTCCTTTGTCTGGTGGGAGTTGATACATCTCACCCTGTACTTCTGCTTTCTCCTCGTCACTCATTTCTTTCACGACACTTTGATCTGTGAGTGTGACTATCCTGCTCATGGGATACCTGGAGGTTTTGTGGCCATAATCGTGACATCGGTAGCACTTCTGGCTGGTAAAATGTTGGAGGAGCTACTCTTCTCCTGTTTGTTGCTATTTTGTTCTGTATTGTCATTCCCCTGTCCGTGCTTGCATGTATCTTTCAGGATATACCTGTCGGTCGTGGTGATTGTAGGTGACAACCTGCCTGAAGATTGTTGCTTGAAAGATGATTGTTATTTGCTGTGCTTCTGTTGTCTTTCTACCTTCAAGATAATGTCTGGACATCCGCTGACGTCTAGTATGGTTGCAACTGTACCACATTGCTAATGGAGAGTTTCACCCCAAGATATTTGGCTTTCTTATGTTCCTCTGGCTTCGTCAGCTTGCATTTCATCTGCAAGTGGTCGAATTGGGCTGTGAACTCCTCAACTAAAAGATCTCTCTATTGCAAGTAGCGGAGTTTTAGAAACATATCCTGGCGATAGTGGGGTGGGATGCATTTTTTCTGCATTACCTTCTTAATCTTCTCCCACTTAGTTATCTTCTCATTGCCTTCTCTTTTTTTCTATATTTTAAAATTTTCCCACCATAAGGAGGCATTTTTCTTTAGTTTAATAGTAACTAGCTTGACTCGTTTGTCTTTTGGTACATATTTATATTCGAAAATTCGTTTAATTGTTTGTAGTCAGTCGATAAACTCATCGTGATCCATACCTTCTTCAAATTCTGTGAGGTCCATTTTGATGCTATGGTCCTGCTAACCTCCATAAGGGTCTTCTTCTCTCAGTCTTCTTTGATATTGGATGCCAAAACGACTTTGTTGATATTCCTTGTCGTTGTGATCTTTAGTGTGGAACATATTCTCTTCATCTCTGTCTTCCCCTCGACTCTCTCGATTACGGTCGAAAGTAATATCTTCTCGATTTTCGTTAGCCAGTTCTTCTACTCTCCGTTGTAGGCAAAGAATTTCTCGTCTAATCTCTTCTTCGGTCGAGTCCGAAGTACCTCTTCGTGGTGGCATGACTAAGGTTGGAAATTTGAAGGAAAAAATTTGGTGTTGGTGAATTGGGTTGGGGCGGATGCTGGGAAACCCTAAGATAAGATTTGGGTAGACTAGTTCTGATACCAAATAATACCAGAAACAGTGGGAAACACAAACACAAACTTTCATTAATATTAAAGTAGAGTTACTACATAACTCAAATGGAAATAATAACTCAAAAGATAAAATGATACCAACAAACACTCCTATTTTATCCCAATGGGTGGTGGAAGTCAGCTAGAGGGATAGGGATGATTGGGAAGGATGACAACAGTCACGGAAGGCGGGTGACATCGGAGGGAAGGTGCAGAACTGTATGAACAACAAGTAGGAAAGGGTTGTAAGTGGTCTACAGCGGTTGCGAGGTAGTTGAGAGGAGCTTGAAAGAAGTTAGGTAGACGGGACAACGGTAATATTCTACAGGAAGGGGGAATGGCTGAGTATCGGGGTGATGGAGGGAGAGTTCGGCAGCTGAGGAGTGGTGAGGATAGTGTTTGGGGAAGGTAGAAAGGGAGGGTACAATCAACACCTCAGAGAGGATATAGTCGGAGCACCACCATCTTCTTGGATACAACCCACAAAGGGAAAAGAGACTCCACACAGGAGATTAGAAGACAATTCCACTATAACTGACTCTCCACACACGTGGGAGGGCAATTTATAGGCTTTCTCAGGATGGAGGAAGTTTCTACACAAAGGAAAGGGGTGGAAAAGATGAGGAATCCATAAAACTCTTTCCAAAAAGAACCGGCGCGAAACAATCCCCTATGGTGCGTGTGAGTTCGTAATCCTTCTCTTCTGCTCTCACACGGGTTCTCCCGCTATCGCGATTTCGCGGGGGTTCCCGATCCCGCAAAGCTTCGCAGGGTTTCTTCCCCACAGGTTCAAAGCGCCTGCATTGTTTGCTACCCTAGCACCTGCGTCACTAGCACATCTAAATAAACAAACATTTATTCTGTTTTATGCATAATGAATTAAGATTTTAATTTAATTTAATATAAATGAGTTTTAAATCAAGTTTTAAACAAACATTAAATTAAGCTTCAACCGATCTTATTCAAAAGCATTATATCGAGCTTTATTCGAGGCCATTTGAGAGCTTGTTCATGAGCTTTAAATGAAGTTGTTCATCGAGCTTCTTAATGAGGTTGCTCGCGAGCTTTAAATAATATTATTTATAAACATAAGCGAATTGCGTTCAAATTTGATCAATTAGTAAATCAATCAAATTTGAAGAAGCTCTTATCAAGCTTAGTTACGAGTACTTTATTGCATGCTCGGTTTGCTTGCTGCTGTTTATGGGCATTATCGAGCTTAATTGGGGCTTTTATTGGTCTTGAGATCTCTCTTAAGTTGCCATATCTGTTAAATGATATCTCTACAAGTTCTGATCCCTCCCTCTTAATTTTATTCCCAGGTCACAAGCCTCATTGCAGAATTGGAATCTGCTGCTGCTGCTGAGAGGGGAATAACATTTGACGACGGCATGGTGGAGAGGCTGTGTGCATATTCCAGGGCTGTTGCACATTTCCCCACTGCTGTGAAAGAGGTTAGTACAGCTTTTTAATTTTAGGGGCATTTACATACGTACCACTTAATTCTTATGCATTTACATAACTAACACCTGAACATTCATATTTAAAGTCATAACACTCAAGTCACTAACATCACATAAAAAATATCACAATCTGTTGAGAATTGGACGTTATTTAGGATTCTATTGGTAAAAAGGGAATATTGAAAATGTGCAGGGGTTTATTTGTAAAATGTTATAATACCATATTTAAGCCCATGTTATGAATGAACAAATTAGGTTTTGAACAATTCTTTCTTCTTGGTATCAGAACCTTAACCCTAGCCACCTCTAGCGCTGCTTGATTAGAAGAGTCAAGATCGATCGGCGTATTGAGACCTGAAACTCTCATTTTCCTCTTCCTCCCACTTTGTTCTCGCGAAACAGCCATGACTAGAGCTGATTGGGACAGAAACAACGGGATAACATTGTGATAATCGTGCTAACTTGAACGGCAACGATGGGATCGTGACGTGATGTATCGCCATACAGTTACAATTAGAGCTAACTTGGAAGGAAACGACGGGATTATGACACGAAAGCGTGATGTATCACTATACAGTCGCGATTAGAGCTAAACAATCACGATTAGAGTTAACCAGGGAGACCACGTTGCGATCGCAGACCTGGAAAGGAGGCCACGACGTGCTCTCAGACATGATCTCAGCATACAAACTGAATGATCAAATTCGTGATCTGTGTGATCTTAACTTGGATCCTTGTGATTGACGATGTCCGGAGACGGAATAGTGTGAGAGGTAAAGAATTGGAGCTTCTGTAATAATCTAAAGGTCCTGATCGAGCTCATACATGTAGCTAGTGTCTCGATGGGAGCCACTACTTAAGCACATGCTTTGACGTAAGTGAAGATAGATCTCCCTCCTATGGATCTAAAGCTTGACTGACGGACCACATATATGAGTTGCTCACGTCGGTTTGAGGAGTCTCTAGTAGGAAAGAGACTAGAGGGATATCTGACCGAGGACAGGTTGAAGGGTGATAATGCTGAGGGGGATAAGTGGAGGACCGCACACGCCTTAATCTACACTTGACTACTCAACTTGATGGTTTTGTCAATTGCATCCTCAGTAGATGACATTCGAAATGTGAAGGACATATGGGCAAAACTGAATAGAATTTATGTTGGGACTGAGAACCGCATAAGGGTGTTCCATATTTGGCGTGAGATAGAAGCAATGGTGGGTGATTGATCGATTTGGGAATATGCCATAGCTCTAGAGCAGTTGTAGGTAGATCTAGATCACTTCTCACTGATGTTGAACTATGACGATTCAGAGTGCAAGAAAGGATGTATCTTATAAGGATGAAGACAATGTAGTTTCTGGCCAATCTGAACCTTGGCTTTGATCAGATGAGATCGGTCCTCTTAGCTTAGGCGACTATCCCCTTGTTGGATGAGGCCATTGCTGCGATGGTACAGGAGGAGCGTCGCATGAAGCTACACTTTGTGTGTGGATTTTTGAGTGCGCGATCAACCTTGACTGCCTCGATCTCAAGTATGATAGGTGTAAGACTGTCAAAACGGCTCGTTATTCGCGAGCAATTCACATTCAACTTGCTAAAAATCTCATGTTTGGTTTGTTTGCTAAGCAAACGAGCTGAACACAAACAAATTTTTTGCGCTCGATATATAAACGAACTGAACACGAACAAAGATTTGTTCGTTAGAGTTCGACCCATTTTGACTCGAAATAATTAAATTATATATATATATATATATATATATATAATTGATGAGTATTATTTTTAAATAATTTAATTATCTACAAGGCTACAAATATTTATAATCAATTAAAATTATTAATTTAAAAATATAATAAACATACATTAAACTATGTTTAAATGTTTTTTTTAATATAAATAAAAAGATTTGAATCTTGCCCCTACTCTTAACATCCTACGATTGCACTAATGTTATTAAAATGTCTCTTTGTTCGCGAACAACTCGTGTTCGACTCACTAAACAAATGAGCCGAACACGAGCAATTTTTTTATGTTCGAAATATAAACGAGCTATACACGAACAATGGTATTTTTTAATGAGTTGAACTCCCCTAGATAGGTGTTCAAGGGGATACTTGTAAGTGCTACAACTATTGTGGAGTTGTCTACAACTATTGTGGAGTTGGGCATCTAAGCAAGAACTGTCCTAGGCCACCTAAGATGAAAGAGACAGGTGGAGGCCGTGGTCGTGTTATGGTGATCGAAAAGGTGGAAAAGGAGGCAACCAGACAAATATGATGGTAGCATAGAAGGGAGAGACTTGTGGTTTTTACCAATGAGGATCACGAGTGTGTGAAGTTGTTGATGAGGAAACAGAAAGCAGCAGGAGATGGGGCTGAATATACTTCCGAACACCTTCAATGAGTGTATGTTTTGTGAAGAATAACAGGCTATTAATTGGAGGCTGGATTCCAAAGTTGTGAAATGTGTTTTCATAGTTTATTCTGCTGCCTAGAAGTTGTATTTCTGCTGGAGCCCGATAGAGAAGAAACTGTTTGTGAGCAATGGTGGGAGAGTGGTACACATGAGAGCAATGCATTTTCCTGTGGTGTAGGATGAATCCGTTGAGGAATGGAAAAATGAGGAGAGTGAACCCAGAGGTGGTGGGATTCAGCCTGAAGGTGAGCTGAGGGTGTATACACAGAGAAGGAAGTAAAATGAGGGAATAGTGCCTGCAGCGCTACATGTGAGAACGAGTCACTTGTCCTGATATTCCGTGACACTTGAAACACCAACACCTTCCAGCTTCGATTGAGAATTCTTTGGTGATATGATTTCTCCTTCTCCTAACCCAACAACTTTAAGGAGGACCTCTAGCAGTAATGTGGGACCACTCCCGATTGTTTTGGATGGAAACACAATATTACTAACTTTGTTTCATATTCTACATATCACCTTTACATGGAGTATTCATTGCATTTTTGGAGGCTGTCTCAATACCCAAAGTATTGACAGGTTGCTAAGAAGGATCCCAAGTGGAAAGTGACTACGGTTAAAGAGCTTGAAACTCTTGATAAAAACCTAACTTGGAGATAGTGTCACTAATAGTAGGGAAAAAAAACAGTTTGGTGCGAGTGGTTCTTCACAGTAAAATAAACTCCAGAATGGAAGGAGGGTACAAAACACGACTAGTTGCGAAAGGGTACAGTCATACATATGATATTGACTATGACGAAACCTTTGCACCAGTAGCAAAGATGAGCACATTGAAGACATTAATTTCTCTTGTAGTAAATGATGGTAGGGGTTACACTAACTTGATATGAATAGTGCATTTCTTCATGGTGAGTTATTGTAGGAGGTATATATAGAGATACCACCAGGGTTCAATACAATCCAGATTGTGGGCAACATGTGTAGGCTCAGGAAGTCATTGTATGACTTGAAGCACTCTTCTTGAGCCTGATTTTACAAATTTAGAAAGGTTATGGTGGGCATATGATATTAACATATCAATGCAAACCATATAGTGTTCCTTCAATAACATGAATGTCACACCGCTATATTTGTTTTGTATGTAGATGACATCATTGTCACTGGCGACGATGAGACAGA
Organism: Phalaenopsis aphrodite; assembly: GCA_003013225.1. Taxonomy (NCBI): domain Eukaryota; kingdom Viridiplantae; phylum Streptophyta; class Magnoliopsida; order Asparagales; family Orchidaceae; genus Phalaenopsis; species Phalaenopsis aphrodite. Next base: position 1,380,181 of record NEWO01000027.1, read on the forward strand.
GATTGCCCAACTAAAGGTAAGATTGGGCAATGAATTTGAGGTGAAGGATCTTCAATAGCTCATATACTTTCTTGAAATTGAAGTGACCCGTGGACCTGAGAGGTTGGTCTTATTCCAGAGATGGTATATACTAGATCTTCTCTTGAAAACATGTATGTTTGAGTCTCTTCAATTGATCAGAAGGCCAAGCTAAGTGTAAAGACAAGAGAACCAGTTGATCGTGGGAGGTACTAGAGATTGGTGGGCCATTCAACCTAACATTTATTTTGAAGTGAGCGTGATGAGCCACTACATGCATGATCCAAGGAAGGACCATATGAATGCAATGTATCAGATTCAGATGTACCTAAAGAGTGCACTAGGGAAGGGGTTGATCTTCAGGAAAAATGAGCATTTAGACGTTGAGGGCTTTTGTGATGCTGATTGGGCGAGTTGTGCAGATGACCAAAGATCGACCTCAAAATACTGCATGTTCATAGGAGACAACTTGGTCTCTTGGAAGATCAAGAAATAATATGTAGTAGCGAGTTCCACAACAGAGGCATGGTAAATGGCCATGGTTTTAGAAGTTGCCAAGATGATGTAGTTGAGAGCCTTTTTGGTTGAGCTCAAGGTGGACCAAGGAACTTAAATGAAGTTGTGGTGCAACAACAAGTCAATAATCAACATTGCCAACAATCCAATGCAACACGATATAACCAAACATGTGGAGATTGATAGATTCTTCATCAAGGAAAAGCTGAATAACCGGCTACTAGAGCTAAGTCATGTAGCCACTGGAGAGCAAGTAATTCACTACCTCACTAAAGCTCTTAGTTCATTAAATTTTTCTAGGTTATGTGACAAGATGGGCTTAGTGGATATTATTTGCCCATCTTGAGTGAGAGTGGTGAGAATTGGACCTTATTTAGGGACCTATTGGTAAAAAGGGAATATTGAAGAAGTCTAGGGGTTTATTTTTAAAACGTTGTAATATCCTATTTAAGCTCATGTTATGAATGAACAAATTAGGTTTTGAACAATTCTTTCTTCTCAATCACTATCTTTTTAGAAGTGAAATACACCTCTTCATGCATGAGATTATGACACCAAGTTCTTCTAATTGTAAAATCAAACTTTGGGTGTTAGATATTTTAAATACATAAGAATTGTGTGGTATTTATGTAAATTTCGTTTACAGACCAATCCTCTAAAATCTTGTTTTGTTATTAACAACTGAGACCATGTCCAGTTTAAGTGGAGAAATGGCTGGTTTTATTCTCTGACTGAGAAGGCACTTGCTCTTGGAAAAGATGACCCTTGTCCACTCCATACAACTTGGCTTAAAGAGATTAGGATTATATAGACTCTACCTCTCCATTGTAGCAAGTTGGTGTGAAGTTACTCTGTTAATTAATGGTATTATGGTAAAAGGAGCTAATTTTATCTGCAAATTGAAAAACAAAACTGAAATGTAGGGGAAGGCTTGTCTAATTGCCTCGAAGGCTGTTTCTTTAGGAAATCTTGATATCGATACTCATTTTGGAAAGAAGACTGAATAATGAAAGGTGTATTCTGCAAGGGAGCTGATGGAAAAACAAATATTTTTGGGGCATTTGCATACATGCCACTCAATTCCTACATATTTACATAACTAGCACCGAATTTGACTTTTTATATTTATTCGATCCAAATCTTTTGTATCACGCTAAAAATACCACTATTTTAATTTTTAGAAAGTGAAATACACCTTTTCATGCGTAGGTAATGTGGCGAGCATGCAAAAATTGAAGTTTAGGTGTTAGATGTGTGAATACATTGGAATTGTGTGGTATGTATACACTATTTTTTCCCTTAAAAAGCACATGAACAATAAAAAAGCATGGTAAAGCTATAAGTGGGCAGAGAAGACTTGTGCCTAAATAAATAAGGTGGGACTTTTAATTTACAATAGAAAGATATGTATTTGTTGTATTTAATTTTCTCTACTAATTTTGGTAATAGTCAAAACTAGCTCAAGATCCTGATGAGAAGGCTATTAACTTTATTTATTGTAACAAAGATATATACTGTAATCCACAAAACTAGGACAAACGCATCAAAGGCCACCACCGACAGTAAGGTGTTTGCTTTCCCTATAGGTATTTGCTCTATGGTCAGCATTTACAATTAGGAAAATTTACATATTTATGTATTTACATATCTCAAGCCTAAAGTTTCGTATTTACATGCAAGGCATTTTGGTGTTTTAAACTTATGTCTAAAAATGTGTATTTCACTTTTAAACAGTGACAATTTTTTGATATGATATTAAAGACCCATTACAATAATGTCTGTGGTGGTGTCTAGGGACCATGATGAGGTCTCATGATCTCGCCATTATAACATCTTGGATGGTAGTATTGTGATTGCTTGAGATTTTAAATATGGAATCCATGGGAGAGAATCTTTGTCCAGAGGCGGATAAGCGAGCTTTGGTATCATAGTATCTGTTAGTAAATGCTTGTAGAAGTTTGTTCATTGACGATAGTATTCAACAAGCAGAAAGATAGAATCAAAATGTTGTTGAGCCCATATTCGTCCTTGAATCACACCTAGGGAATGGAGCGTATAGAAGAAGAGAATGAGGAAGAGAGAGACTGGTAGGGCAACCGAGCTGACATTAGAATGACTAGGATGAAGAAGAATTAGGAGTTTACACACTTCAAAAGAGAGGATTCAGATCCTATTTATATTTAATACCCCCTGGGGGTAGGCTCTAACCAAATATCATATTTAGGCTTGTATTATTACTAGACATTTTGATTTATAAGTGTCTAATTTGGTCATTTTCCCGCTTTAGGTTTGGGATTATTGGGGTTTCCTCTTCTTGCCAACTGCTTAGATAAAGTGATAGACTTCTTGTATCGGGCCTCTCGTAATCAATCCTCAATGGCCATTTAGCCACGATCGGTCTCTGTTGGTTGTCTGGTCGTGGTCGACCACTGGTGGCTGATTGACTGTGGTTGGCCTCCGGTGCCGTCTATTCATGATTAACCTCTCGCATAAACTCTCCGTCATCCCATCTTTGATCATTCCATGTTTCGAGTTAGTCCTGTTGTATATGCCCTTGCACATTTACCCGATTGGCTTTCCGTTAGTAGATGGAATGGCGGGTCATTCGGTCCCCATTGGTTCATGCCATAGCATTTTGGTTTCAGAAATGTAAT
>NEWO01000027.1:1388774-1418638 GCA_003013225.1 Phalaenopsis aphrodite
AAAAAATATCACTAATAATAACATAATAAAGTTAACCACAACATTTCAAGGATAGCTAAATCGGTATAAATGTAAGAAATCGAAGTTACATGAGAACTGTGTGCATTATAATCATAACATGACATTAAAATCAAGCAAAAGGAGGAATACTCTGCACATTCCAGAATAAATTCTCAGGATCAACTTTAGCCTTCACATAGGCCAGCCTCCTGAAATTTCCCTTAAAATACTTTTCACCCCACACCCTAGCCTCTAAATAACTAGCATTTTTATGCAGATTTCTCCCCAAATCAAGGTCTCTGTAGTTTAAATATGCAGTTCTAGGGTTTTTAGAAACATATGGTGTCATAAAATCATAAAATTCCCTCATCCTATCAATATATTTCTCTGCTACTTCCATCCCTGGATCTTCCCAGGTTATAATATGTTGTATGTTATACAGACTTCCTTTTCTGTGTGGAAATGGAGTTTCTGCTTCATTTATTTCAGCCACTCTTCCACCAAATGGTTCTATAATTAGAAAAGGGTGCTCTTCTCCTTTCAGAAGCTCACTAAAAATCACCTCCCATTGCTCATCAGTGATGAGCTTTGTGAGGAAATCCGACTTAATTTTGAATAAGTTATTGAATTGGGGAGCTCTGCTGAGTAGTTTTTCCAGAGGCTCATTCTGAGAGTAACCTGCAATGTTTAGCACGGCTCTAATCCAACTTAGCTCCATGCAGTCATTTGATTGAAGCTCGAGCTCAGGGAAGCTCTCACCCATTATAGGAAGAAGCTCACTTATCTCTCCCAAAAACAAGGCTTGGAATGTAGCTTGAATGTCAACATTCACCACTTGTAATATCACCCTTATGAACAATCGATTGTCGGTATTATATGCGATTGATTGCCATTTGGTGAGAAGTTTGATGTCGATTCGTGTTACTAGTATTTTGTTAATGTTGAATATGGTGACCTTAGGGGGGACTTTTACGAGCTTTAGTTTGTAGGATAGGATGACTCCAAAGCTGGCTCCGCCGCCGCCTTTTATGGCCCAGAAGAGGTCCTCTCCCATGGAGTCCCGATTGAGGATTTCACCATTGGCAGTCACGATCTTGGCATCCACAATGTTGTCAATTGCCAAGCCGAAAGACCTCATGATGGTCCCTATGCCTCCTCCGCTGAAATGCCCTCCTACGCCGACTGTGGGGCAGACTCCGGCGGGAAATGCGATCGTCTTGCTTTTGGCGGCGATGGCATAATAAAGCTCCCCGAGCGTTGCTCCTGCTTCTACCCAAACCGTGTTATTGGGTAGGTCCATATTGATGGAGCGAAAGTTACGGAGCTCGATAAGAACAAAGGAAGAGCTTGTGGTGGTGTATGAGAGTCCTTCGTAATCATGTCCGCCGCTCCGAGTTCTCAATGGGATATTTAGTTTCTTGGAGCAAAGGACTGCGGCCGAGACATGAGATCCTTGTGTTGGAGTTATGATGAGAAAAGGTTTAGGAGAATTGAAAAGGGTTCTATTGTTTTGGATGGAGGAGAAGAATAGACTCGTGTACTGTGGATTTTTGGGCGTGAAAAGAATGTTAGAGGGTAAGGAATTGTTTTGAAGGCAAAGAAGAAAAGAGGATTCTTGTTGAGAAATGGAGATGGATAGGACATGAGGTGTTTGTAAGGCCAAGTTCAAAAGAAGAGTAATACAATGAAGTGATAGATGGATCTTCATCCCTCCTTGTAGATAATTAATTTGTTATGAGAAATCTCAATGAATATAAATGATGTATTTATAGAGATAATTGTTCGCATAGACTATAGTATATGTCACCATGGACCCACAAATTCCTTTAGTCCAAGTTGCAGAGTCCCAACATTATCATTAAAGTCATTTTTATATTTCAAAAGAAAAATAAAAAAATAAAAAAAATAAAAAAATAAAAAACCCCTATCAAAAGATCTAGCAATTGCAATTCCACACAATTCTTATAGAGAAATTTACATACATACCACAAAATTCTTTTGCATTTGCGTATAAAACACCTGAACTTTGATATTTATATTTATAACACTTCGGTGTCATAAAACTATATATATAAAAAATATATTTCATTTTTAAAAAGTAAGTAACAATGATACTTCTAATGTAACATGAAAGATTTGAGTACTACATATGCAAATATGAAAGTTTAAGTGTTAAATATGTAAATATATAAGAATTATGTGGTATGCATGTAAATGCCAGATTAGTAATATAGATGATTTGGACTTACCAATTGATTGCTTTCAGTGTCTCCTTCCAATTTTTTTTCTAAGCAATATGGGACTTTTCCAGAGTTGATTCTGAAAGATCCATTTGGCAATCTTTCAAATAAAAATATAATTTAATTCAATCCTGTTCATGTATCCACGAGTCTTACAAAAAGAAATTTGACCAGTTTTGTCTCATAATATGTATGGCTGCAAGATATATATTAAAAAATTATTTTTTTAATTAAATTGTTCTTAATGAGATTTTTTTTCTTTTGTATTTGTGAACTATTTATTAAACTCAAAATCCTTGAAAGTGATTCAAATAGGTTTGAGCTTGATTTAAAATTAGATTTGAACCTAATTTAATCTCGAGGTTGAAAGTTGGTTCACGTGAAGCAGTGTTCATGTGTGGGCTTGTTCGTCTCCTATTGGGGAAAGACAAAAAGGGGAAGGCAAGCTTGAGAGCTCGCTAGAGGACGGTATTGATAATATAAAAGTCCTTAGAAAAAATGAAATTGAAATTGTAACTATCGTGGCGCACTCTGGAGTAACAAATGAAATTTCATCATAAACATTGAAGTTAAGCGTGTTTTTACTGGAGCACACTTGAGATGGGTGAACTCCTATGAAGTTACACCAATGGAACAAAACTACGAGGCCATTAAGTCAAAGCGAACAATATTTTGTTGAGTGAGAGTTTGAGTTGTTTAAGATTGGTATCAAGTAATATACAGAACAAAGTGTTATACCATGAGAGTCACATTGTGAATCCTACATTGGATAAATCATTACATGGTGGGAGTCAACTTTTAAATTTGTAGTGGGCATCCCAAGAATCTTATTTGCCTAATGAATGATTCTGAGTTAAGATAAGCAATAAGAAAATTACTTATTCAAGTGGAGGAGAATGTAAAACTACTTAAAATGAAGTTGAACTCTTAAATAGCAAAGTTTTTTTTTTTTTGGTTAACGGTTGAAATTTCATCAAAAACTCTTAAGTTAAGCATGCTCTACAGAAGCACTCTTAAGATGGGTGACCTCCCATAAAGTCATATCAGGGAGAAAAAATCATGAGATCCTTAAACCAAAGCTGATGAAAATTTGGCAAATAAGAGTTCGAGATGTTATAAATGGATGAATAATACCAATGCAAATAAAGACCTGGTCTTTTGCTTAAAAATAAAAATAACATATGTTACAAAATCAAAAGTTTTGTAAACCTCCTATTGAATCATAGTGAATACACAAAATGAAATTGCCTGCTTACAATTGATCTTAGAAGGAAAATGACATCATCGTTATTGCTAGGCCACCGATATTCTTTATTGATTGTTTCCTTACACTACCAACAATTGATGTCCAACACTCATCAACCATCAACATTCCATATAATATCTAGATCTCCCCTCCTCCAAGAGAATGGTTGACTAGATTACCTTTTATAGCACAATTATATAAATTTTCATCAATCATCATCTGCCGCCTGCCAACAACCAATGTCTAACATCCATCAACCACTAAAATCCAATGCTAGTCTTCTTAATTGCATAATCTCCTCTCAATCCAAAGATATTAAGCTACATATTGATTCACTTGACTTGTGATATTCATGTGCCAATAACCAACACATTCCAATCATTAGTATTTGCCACCCAAATTTTTATTGCCCATATTCATTTCTTAACAAGAGAATGTCTAAACTGATAGTCAACAAAGAATTGACTTTCATCAACCATGTTTGAAATCTATCAACGACTGATATCTAACACCAAACACCTATCTTCCCAATAGCTCGATCTCCCTTCCTATCATAAGAACGATCAAATCCATGGCTTCTTTAACCCACAATCCTCTTGTTAACATATCATTCAACTATTGACCGATGTCTTTCAATCATCGACATTCGATGCTCGTCTTCTCAACTCCGCCCTCTTCTCCAAAGAAAACCAAGTTGATTACCCGACATTATACAACTTTAAACACTCGTCAACTATCATTCAACACCAATGAATGGTTGTCACTTGATGTTTATATCGTAGCATGATCTTCGACCAGTCCAACACCCACCGTCGCTTGGCAATAACTCTGCCACACAAAGATCTGCTACCACTATAAAAAAAATCTTCAATAATTCATGTTTATTTCATTGTATTAACACATTCCTCAATCAAGAATGAAGTCCACATTTGCAATCATTTATTAGCACTAAATAATCAAGTTGACAAATATGTCGATTTTTGGGCTAATTTTTTATATAATCACTTCAGAAGAGTACTGTGTATGATGCCAAAATCACCTTGGACCTACCAAATAATTGCATTCGTGTCCCTACCTCCAGAGCATTTGATGCAAACACTATTGTTTGTATTATAAGACTTTCCACTATTGATTCTGACCATTTGGGCATTATTCAAATATGACCCCCATCTGCTAAGAATAGTAATAAGGTGCTTAATTCTACTTTAAAAACATACTTACATTCAATGCCATCTTGTTCAGGAAGCAAAACTTCTCTAAATTTTACAAAAACCCATCTTTAATCAGCGGGTTAATTAGGGGAGAGCTCAACAAATCAAGAGTATTGAGGGCATGATTGACTGTGTATTATTTGCTCTTTTTTTAAGGGGGCATTTACATATATACCACACCAATTCTTATCCATTTACATATCTATCACCAAAATTTTAATATTTTGAAATCATATCACTCAAATCTTCAACATCACATCAAAAATATCACTTCACTATTGTTTTTAAGGATCAAATGTACATTTTTGTGCATAGGTTTATAGTACCGAGGTGGTATAAATGAAAATACCAAATTTCTTTAGATATGTAAATTCATAATAATTGTGTGGTACGTATGTAAATTTCCTATTATGAAATACATACTAATGATGTTTTTATTTGTTTTAAAACATTCATTAAAAATGGAAAATAAACATACATTCAAAAATACTTATGTTTCATGAAATAAAACACGATAAAAGACAGGAAAAGTAAATAAAAAAGCTACAAGATAATTCAACTTGCAAAACTATTCCGCAGGCACAGGAGTAGCAAATCCGGTTCACGAGTCATGTTCGTGTTTAACCTGAAATCGGCTCGACTCAGACCTGATTGACCTGAATCAAACTGTATAATAAATGGGCCAGAAATCCACATAACTTGTTTAATATATGCATAATAGTTAATTGGTCAAATTTGAGTCAATTTGAAGTCAAATTTAGGTTTGCGGGCCAATTTCGGGTTAATTTCAAGTTGGTGAGTGAAACCCAAACCCGACTCTGAAAATTAAACGTGTTGGGATTTTGAACCCAGACTCGACCCAAATATTAATCAGGTCAACCGAAACCTAAATTTTTAAAGTCGGGTTCGAGTTGAGTGCGCATGTCAGTTTAATTTTTAACATCCACAAAAGCAAAGATTGGGCTATGAAATTCTCAAAATAATTCAAGCACTAGGCCAGAAATGCAATCATATTTCTTCCATCAAATGTGATATTTTGAGTTCTGAGATTTTACAGCATATTTGCTTCATGCCAGAAATGCAATTATATTTCTTTCAAAATGAGACAAAAAACTTTATTATAATAAGAAAGGACGAAAATATTTAAATTTTCAAAAAAATCTTATACAACAACAACAACAAAGCCTTAATCCTACTACGTGGGGTCGGCTACATGAATACGTTTTCTCCATTGCGTCCTATTTAGTGTCATATTTCATTTAGTAATAATAAATTAAGATCATTTTTATACAATAAGTCCAAGTTTTCCTAGGTCTACCTTTGTCTTTCTTAACATAAGTCGAATATAAAACATCTACTCTCATAATCGAATCATCAGATGGTTGACGCTTAACATGACCACACCATCTACGACAACTTTCTCTAATTTTGTCTGTCACAGGAGCCACACCAAAACTATCATTGATATATTCATTTTGCATTTTGTCTCTAAGTGTAAAGTCACTCATCCACCTAATCATTCTCATCTCGGTAACACTTAACCTAGTATTATGCTTCTCTTTTAAAGGCCAACATTCAACACCATAGGCCAAAATCTGACTTTTGTGTGCTGGAGTGTGGAGCATTCGTTGGTGGTTGTTTCTAGAAGCTTTTAGGAGGAAGGCCCTGTCGAAACTTCTTTTTGGCTAGTTTTTTTCTTTGTGTACCGGGAATCTAAGGAATTTGTTGGTTGCTACTTCTTGAAGCTTTTAGGAAGAGGATTTCTTTGGAAGGCATTTTATTGGATCTGTCTTACTTTTTTTTTGTTTTAAGTCGGCATTAAGAGGTATTTATCTTCCTTCCTCTGATTTGCAACGTTTCGGATGACATCTAAAAAATACCTCTTTGCTCTTTAAAAGCACGTGAAAGTAAAATTTAGGTCTGTTTTTGAGATTTAAGCATGGATACTTGCTAGAATCAATAAAAGTGAAGCATAATATGGATATTCTTCTCCTTTTTTGCTCAAAAATGCATAATAGATGAAATGTTAGAACATTTTAACGATCGTCATTAGATGATAACCGCCTAATTGAAACACATGCTAAACGAAATGTTGGCTCGAGATTTAATTGTTAAGCTTTTTATTATTATTATCCCTGTTCAGATACATGTTGGAAGTTGTTTCGATACTTTGGAATGTTGGTTTTAAATACCTATCTACGCTTCTCTGTTTCCTGTTGCCTGTCCCCGATCGAAGTGTACGTATATTGGATGTAAATTTTGGGGAATCTGATTCTTAGTGACTTGGTATTGGCTCTTTGAAGTTGGATTCTTGCTGGAAATACTCTCTGTTTTCTTTTGGCTCATTTGAAGAGCTTGGTTTTGGCTCTTTGGAGTTGGATTCATGCTGAAAATCTTCTCTGTTTTGGCCCATTTGGTGGAGTCTGGTTTAGCTTCTTACTGGTGGTTTGGCTTAACTTTTATGTGAGTTTAGCTTTTGCCTTTCAATAGTTCAATCTGACCCTCTTATCTTGGTGCTCGGTTTTGTCCATCTTGGGTTCGGTTTTAGTTGTGCAGGGCTGGATAAATGCTGAAATTATTGTTCTTATTTTTGCCCATAAGCCGGGCTCGATTTTGGATCATTTTAAAGCATATAAATAGGTGGAATTTGGTTTCAAAGTTTTTTTTTATTTTTTATGGTGGATGTGGTTTCGGTTTTGCCCCTGTGTCGGGCTGAGTTTCGTCCCTTTGCTGCTCGGTTTTTGCCCCTTCTTTGGGCTCGATTTTAGTTCTTTTGAAATGAGTAAATGCTGGAAATCATTTTTATGGCTTGAAAAATATGTTTGGGACTCGGTTTTTGTCCTCCTTGCTGCCCCTTGTTCGAATACATGTTGGAAATCATTTTATGGCTTGAAAAATATGTTTAGGACTCGGTTTTTGTCCTCGTTGCTGCCCCTTGTTCGAATACATACTGGAAATCATTTTTATGGCTTGAAAAATATGTTTGGGAGGCCGGTTTTTTATCTCCTTGCTGCCACTTGTTCGAATACTTGCTGGAAATCATTTTTATGACTTGGAAAATATGTTTGGGACTCGATTTTTGTCCTCTTTGGCCGTCCCTCTTGATTGTCTCTCTTTGTTGCCCCTGGCTTTGAGCACTTATTTGGCTTTATTTGAATGATTCGTTCTTATATGATATGGAAAGCTTTTGGTTGGAGTTGGAATTGAATAACTTTAGTGTCTCAAAGATTTTGGGAATTCCTAAAGTTGTCGTTAGTGACTTTGCTTGATATTGAAAGTTGAAGGCCACTATAGCTTTGTGTTGGAAAGATGTGACTTTGAAGCTTTTTGGGCTTGCTTTGGGGCCCTGTGTTGCTTTTTTTTAGGTCTTGAACCTTTCGGTTGTGAGTTTTCCTGTGGGTTAGTGTTTTCCCTCTGCTGTCCCTGGCCATGAACTCTTTCCTGTGGCTCCTTTATGATAAATGTGGTCTGGTGTTTTCTCTTTGTTGCTCCTGACCGTGAGTCTTTTTCCATAGCTCTTTTATGTTAAATGTGGTATGATGATTTCCCTTGGCTATCCATACCTGTTAGCCTGTTGAGGTTTTATTTGGACTCATTTTGCCATCTTAATTTGCCCTGGCCATGAGCACTTATATATTATTTAAATTGGTGTTGCACTTATCTAATGTGAGAAGATTTTAATGAGGTTTGGAATTGAATGATTTTGATATTTGCAAGATTTTGGGAAAATTTGAAAGTCGTTATGTGGATTACACTCCTTTATTTGATTTGTGAAATTTGAAAGATTTTAAAAATCTCGTTTTGGAAAAGCATAAGGTTGGTGTAAATTGAATTCATGAAGGGTTTGGAAATTCATAAAATTGTCATTCGGAAAGGATGCCCTTCCTAGGTTGATCCAATTATAAAAAGTTGAGAAAATGATACTTTCTTGGATTGATTCAAGGATATTGGGCTCTATTTTTAGATCTTTTTTATATAACTTTGAGGATTGCTTCACCCTTATTCCTTCGATCTTTTGGGTGGATCAATTTCTCCTCTCTTCCATCCTCATTTTTATTCTTTTCTTTCCTTACTTATTGATTCGGTTTTTTGTGCTTATGTCTGATACATAAGTACTCATGTATAGCATTTTGTTATATGTGAAATCATCAAGCAAGATCGCAAGTAGGTCGGTTTTGTTTTGGGGCGTAGGGTGATAATGACGAAGGCACGCCGGTGGTAGAGCAGAATGATACCTCATCCTACAACACCAAAACTCAATTATGAGACCTGATGAACTGTAGGATGAATGTATCATTCACCGACATAAGACTAAAGGAAGACCCGTACCTTCTTATGTTGTTGGTAGTCCTAGGCCCGATGTCGTGATCGACTTGTGGACAACTATATCTTTTAAAACTGATAAAACAAATTGATAAGAACAGATACAATATTTATAAAAATATTTTCATTACAAAATTAAAAACAACTTTTCTTTTGTATGTTTGAAATATGTGCATGCTAAAACTTAAATTTTAAAATATATTATATTTGGGTTGTCCACTTGTTGATTACCGATCATGTGCTAAGGAGTACCCTCCTAAGTTAGGTTCAGTAGGATATCCTTTTAGTGGAGTGGCGGGCTTTATACATCCGGATGACCGAGTAGCCTTCGACGACCCTCGAGTACAAATATATAATTTTGAGCCTAGCCCCGACCCGAGTGTTTGCAGTCCCCTCTTTTCGGACTTTTTCATATGTTTTTCTTGGAATTTTGGGACAAAGCACTCGTGTTCTTTGCTCTGGGATTTTCTCAAGGTTTTGACAGTTTTCTTTAAATTATTACTCGTCAATTTTCTCGAATCTTTCGTCGTGGGATTATTTGTCAATTTTCTCGAGTTTTTCAGACAATATTTTTTTTTGCTTATACAGTGAATAATAGCAAGCTTAAAAGAGCAGCAGACCTCTCAAATATACAGGTTTAATTTACATTACAACATTTTATAACATGTATACTATATTGTTTTCCTAATCTGCTACACTGTCTTCCTAGTTTGTTGTATTTTTCTCCTAGCATGTTATACTGTTCTTTCTCTTTACTGTACATTCTACTGTTCTTTTCGTTTATACTGCATGTTTTGTTACTTTGATACACATTATACCTTAGTTTAGGAAAACCTAGTGGTTATATAAGAATTAACATCAAACCTGGAGTTGCTACGACGAAGAGCTTTGGAGCGAATACTGTGGGCAGCACGACGAGGAACAACTTCAAGGTGGATTATCAACATCAAAATACATTCATATCACTGAGCACTTTCCTTAGTTTAAAAAACAACTCATATGAGTTCGAGGTGGTTTGCCTAGCGCAGCGTAAACCCTCATATATCACCTTTAGACTTTTGCACAACCCTGGTTATGCAGTTATAAGTTTTAACAATTTAGGATTCCGATGTTACCGTACGGTACAGTGTAAATCTTCCTATCTTTTTAGGTCATTTGCACGATCAGATATCGTGTGAATGCAAGTCTTAAATTCTAAAAACAAATTGCAAGATAAACATTAAATAACATCATTTCAAAGACATAAAACCAAACAATATGATAGTTGGGAGGTCACCGAGATTTTCCTCGGATCCGTGATATCCCCAACTTTTCATTCATTTGGATTCCTTAAAATAACTGTTTTTATTTTGAGTCATTCACATTTGATTTTCTCATGTCCAATCTTGGAAACCTAAACTTTGAAATCTTGAAGGCAAAACCATTGATCTTAATCGAGAGTTTTCTTAAGTGATACCGGTCATTTAAGATGTAATTAACTATAGGGGTTTACCGCTACAGGGAACTTGGAACCCGGGTAAAATAAATCATATTTAATCTTTATATTAGGTAGGGGAACTTGTTGGCCTCATATAAAATATTTCGCATACTAAACGGATGTCACAAATTCTTTAGTTTAGGTGATTGAGTCTACTACAAATGATATGTTCATTCTTCGGGATAAGTGTATTATTTGTGGTACCGTGCTTAGTCACCCAAACTATTCAAAATGTGAAACTCGTTTGGTCTCACATATTTTTGAATCAAAATATTACTTTCAAAAATTAAATTTATATCAAAACTATTTTTATATTTATAAAACTAATCTCTTTTTCAAAAAATCATAAAACCAAGTTTTTTTAAAGTTTTAAAAAATAAAACTGCCGACAATATGTAGCATATGGCAACAGATACTCATAAACTGAACTTAAGAAAAAATACAGTGCATTACCCTTGCACAACCAAAAAAGCATATATATCAGAGAATAAAATAGAAAACGAAAATAAAAACAAAAATCTAAAAAATCCCAAAATAAGATTCTTCTCGCTAGCAAACCCTAAATTCAGAACCGTATTCTGCCAGCATACAATACATGGAAGGGTTACAGAACATGCAAAAGGACCTTCCTTCTCCTAGAAAGGAGAAAATGACTACCGGGTGCGCACAAAAAGGCAATAACTCATCGAATTTTGCTTTGAACGTCGCCGATGAGAGGAAGAAGACGGCGCACCTCCCTCGTTGTCCGCGCTAGAGAGAGAAAGCAAGCATTTTTTTTGACATGAAGAAACATGAACCGCAAACAGAAACGAACGAACGCGGTGGACTGTGCGCAGTCACGCTATATGCAAATTACGCATCGCGGTGTGTTGCGATTTTAAACCAAATTTGATGAAAGCACGAAACAAAGTGTTCGACGAAATCCGGTTCAAAAATCTGGTTAAAAAGCTGGAACAAATGGACTCCAAAACTACTTGGGTATTCCTAATGAAGGAGAAAATTGAAACAGCCTAAATCATCCAAACTTTCTATGACATGATTCAAACTCAATTTCAATGCAAAATTCTGATGCTCAAAATTGACAATGCAAAGGAATATTTTAATTCCACTATCGGGTTTATCTTTCCAAAAATGAAATCATTCATGTAAGTTCATGTATTGATATCTCCAGACAGAATGAAATAGCTGAGAGAGAAAAATCATCTCCTTGAGATATCTCGCTCAATTATGATTTCCCATGAAGTTTCAAAATATTTTTTGGGAGAACCAGCTCTTTATGTAACAAGCCTTATCAATCGAATGTCTAGTCAAATAATTAAATTAAAAACACCTCTTCGTGTTTTGATCGTTACTTATCATCATATCAGAGCTTTTTTTTCTACTATACTATTTAAAATCTTCAAGTGTGTATCTTTTGTTCACATTTATTCCCAAAATCGCACAAAAAGTGACCCTAAATCTATCAAAGTGTATTTTTCTTGAGTATACCTCTAATAGAAAGGTATATAAGAGTTACTCTCATATTACAACAAAATACTATAACTCCATGGATTTCACTTTTTTAAAAAAATCAATTCTACTACCCCAAATCTAATGTTCAGAGAGAGAGTGTGCAAATGAACATCAATTTTTGTGATGCACTAAATGATAACTCCAAGCCCTCATCACCTACTTCACCTAGCCCTCCTAATTCAGTTGAGGATGTCCAACCAATCCAACCAACCAAACATGAAGTTCATAACAAAGAATTTCGCGTGTACAAAAGGAAGAAAAACCTTGAGCAAATAAGAGATAAGTTGCAAGGTCATAACTGCTCAAACCAAAATCCAAGTTTGCATTCACTTAAAATTTTGGGTCAGAAGTCTAGTAATCATGAGTTATCTCATTCCTCTTCTGATGTTGGTGACAAGGAAAGCTGCATTAGATAACCAACTCAGAAGTATCTAAAACTTATGGGAAGCTATCCTCATTCTACAAAGCTTTTGTTTCTAACATTGATAGTGTATAGATTCCAAAATTCATTCACAAAACTCTTGAAAATCCAAAATAGAGGAAAGTAATTGAAGTAGAGGAGATCCAAGCACTGATGCATAATGGCACGTGGATTTTTACTTAGGTTTTTCAGGATAAGAAGCCAGTTGGATGCACATGGGTTGTTAATATTAAATACAAAGTTGATGGGGGTATTGAGAGAATCAAATTCATACTTATTGCAAAAGATTTCACTTAAGTCTATGGGATTGACTGTCGTGAGACATTCACACCAATTGTCAAACTAAACACTATCAAAGTTATCCTTTCAGTAGCAATTAACAAAAAATGGGGATTGCATCAGCTTGATATAAAAAATATCTTCCCGAATGAAGATCTAAAAGAAGAAATGTAAATGGAGATACCACCATGACTTAAGAATGATTTCAGCAAACACCTAGTATCAAACTCAGGAAGTTTTTGTATAAGTTTAAGCAATCATAAAGAGTGTGGTTTGAAAGGTTTGTTAAAACAAGGAGATATAGAGCCCGTTTGGGGAAGCTTTTTCAGCGCGGCACATTTTGAAAATGCCAACAACAGCGTTTGGATATTGTGTCTAGTATGTGTTTTGGAAAAACCGACTATTTCATTTTTCTTCGGCTTTTAGTGCCCTACCGCGGGCTCTCCTCGTGTCCCGCTCTCCCCTCTCGCGCGAGCTCTTGTCTCTCGTGTCCCGCTCTCCCCTTTCTCGCGATTCTGCCGTAAAGTTAACATCGACTCTCCTCCTCGTCTCCAATACGTGGCTCTGGTGGTAAGAGTAATCCAATACGTAAAGTTAAAAATATGATTTTGCCCTTAAAGGAGACCAAGAACCTTTTTTTATAAGGTTTGTTGTCTTCTTGTAGTGACAGATTCGTTGGTTCGTATATTAAGTTCTTTGAAACCCCACACCTACATAAACTGTAATTAATTACTTTTTTAATTAATTTCTACTTGTATTATATCAAATGGGATGTCTTTTAAAGTATTCAAAAAAGATTAGTTCGATGATTTCCGGTACCTACCAAGGACAGCATTGTCGCTACGGGAGAAAGTTCTACAGATGCTCGCGGAAAATCACGGAGAACTGTGGCTTTTTTTTGTGGGCAAATAGGCTGGAAGATTCTACCACCGAGAGTGATCGGGCATGGAGAGTATCCCTGGAGCACGGCTTAGCTCTTGATATACATCGTTTGCATTTTAAGAATAATATTGTTATATTATTATATGTTATTTTAATAGTCTTTTTCTTAATTTTAGTAATCATGATACTCATTGTTAAGTGGTGTGTAAATTTATTTTTTGTACTCTTCTGTACTGGATTTTTTGTTCCTGAAGTATAAAATATATTGGCGACACAGTTCTATTGCAAACAACATTATTATACAAGAGTGGAATAGTTGTTCAGAATCAGATGCAATACAGCTGTTTTCAAACTGTAAAAACAAACAAACAATCAGCTTCCTATGGCAGCTGCTGTGCAACAGCTTATTATTAAGCTGTAGTTGCCCCAAACATACCCATAATTGATATTCTTACGGTCAAGTTGATCATACTCTTTTCATAAAACACACTCAGGGAGATTAGATGACTGCACTGATATCATATTATATGTGAATGATAATTCTTATTGATGATGATGAAAGGAAGATTTTCATAATATCAAAGAACTGTTTTCCAATGAGTATGAAATCAAAAACCTAGGAACCATAAAATATTTTCAAAGTATGGAAATAGCTATCTCCAAAAAAGACACTGTTATATCACAAATAAAAAACAGCTCTGGTCTACTAAAGAAGACATGGATGATTGGAAGGCTTATGATACTCCAATGGATCCCAGCAATAGTCTAATAGGGAAGAAGAAAGTATATTTGTGGATAAAGTATCAAAGACTGGTACTAATACTCATCTACTTGTCACATACGAGCTAGATATTGCATACTCTACAAGCATTGTGAGCCAACACATGAATAAACCAAAAGAATAGAATTTGGAGATGGGGTACAACATTCTAAAGTTTCTCAAGAAAACTCCTAGTTATGAATTGATTTTTTTGAAAACCTGAAACGGAGAGGCAGAAGTTTACATTGATGTAAGTTCGGTTAGGGAACTCACTGAATAAAGGTTCGCCACAGGTTATTGCCCTTATGTATAGGAAGTTTTGATGACAAAGAAGTAAGAAGCAAGTTATTTTTTCTAGAAGCAGTGTTGAATCAGAGTATAAGGCACTCGTCTAAGGAATCTATGAAAGTATCAAAATTTCAAAAATTATTAAAGGAATTGGGGAGCACCTCCAATAGGCCTATCTAAATGTTTTGTGACAGTCAAACAGCCATCGGTATTGTCAAAAATCTGGTGCATCATGACAAGATTAAGCATCTTGAAATTGATAGGCACTTTATCTCTGAAAAGGTTAATGGTAGAATTATACAACTAAGCTACATCCCGACATGCTAACAAATTATTGATGTTTTCACCAAACCTCTTTCTTTAAACACCTTCTCAGATTTTTGATACCAAGTAGTCTCTACAACATCTACGACCTAGCTTGAGGGGGAGTATGGAAAGCTGAAAAGTTTCGCTCCTCTCCATGTTGGGTCGGTCAGCTACTTCAAAAGATCATGGAAAGATTTGATTGGGATACTTTAGAAACACCTTTTTTAGTTTTATTCACTTCCCATTTTATGTTTCTTTTTATTATTTCCAAATTATTTCCTTTCCTAATTTAGACTAAATAAATATGGCAAGTTTGTAAATTATGAGGGATTGATTCCTCTCTCTGTCTCTATATAAATGTGTGTGTGTGCGCGCCCTACAAGTGAATAATTGAACGAAATAATTATCCCCCCACCAATGCCTGTTTTCAACAATTATCATACCAACAAGTATTTTCTAACTTTACCAAAAATTTCCTGATACCGTATTAACACCTTAGGAGTTGTGCTACATCAAAAAAAATTCACAAAAGATGAAAATCAAAGAGACGGTGTTTCTCTCTCATTGTCTTTCTCTCACCTTTTCCTTCTCAATTCATTCCTCAAAAATATCCAACCGTTATTTTTATTCCTCTGGCAAAAGAGAGATTTCAAAACAATTCCTATTATAAAACTTGAAATCATGATTCACAACAAAGAAGGCTCAAATTTATTTGAATCTAAAAATCGCAAAAAACAAACTTGTAATGAGGCTCTAATCGTCTAGATACCTATCTTGCAGAAACGAATTAGGCTCCACAGTTGGCAACTGTTTTATATAATAATGTGCTTAAGCAGGAAGTTTTTGGCATTCATCTAAAGGTATTAGTCTATAATCTGCTGAAATTAAATAAAAAATTTGATGGCATTCATCCGAAAGAGTGGCAACCACGAATATAATTCTACTTAAGATTTAGTTTTTCATTAAAATTTGTGGCCGGATATACTTAAGGGGCATTTACCTACATACCACAACATTCTTACCTATTTAAATATATAACAATTAAACATTCATATTTTCATGCATACCACTCAAAACTTTAGCATCACATCAAAAATATCACTATCAATATCTTTTTAAAAATGAAATACACTTTTTCATGTATAGGCTTATGACACCAAGACGTTATTAGTGTAAATATCAAATTTAGGTCATAGATATGTAAATACATAAGAATATTGAGATATGTATGTAAATTTATATATACTTAATTATCAAACTACAATTAAACATCGTAACAATCCTCAAGTATCTATTAACATTAAATGCAATGGTAAAAATTTATTGATATAAGTGAACAATTATTTTAATATGTTCGCAAGAAAAATGAGCACCTT
The DNA here is from genome assembly GCA_003013225.1 of Phalaenopsis aphrodite. Classification (NCBI taxonomy): domain Eukaryota; kingdom Viridiplantae; phylum Streptophyta; class Magnoliopsida; order Asparagales; family Orchidaceae; genus Phalaenopsis; species Phalaenopsis aphrodite. The sequence goes on from NEWO01000027.1 coordinate 1,405,096, forward strand.
CAAATATATTTCAATTGACAACAGAAGATTGTTGTTAAACCTTTTGAAAAACATGAAGGCAAAAGCTAAGTTGTAATTGTGTAACCAAAGAATATATAGGAACTTAGCAATGCCCAAAGAGTGTACCTTATTGTCCGCACAAAAGCATAGCAGGATCCTCTCAATTTATATTATAACTAAATGGAGGCAGGGCCCATTGACTTGGATTGAAATCCAACAGAGAAGTAAGAACCTGGTCCGCCTCTGTATGATGTGAAGCATCCAACCGTGGATCCGGAACCATTACTGCAGACCTGGTTTTTTAAAACAGATGAATATTCTTATTGAAAAAGAAATCTCAAGGTTGAATAGCTTTAAATTGAATAAATAATTTATTAAATAAAGGTAAGTTTCCTCTACTTAATTAACATAATTGAAATTATTAATAGATGTACATGTTTAATTAAGGCTTCAAATTAGAGGAGTCTAGCTCTAAGACAAATCAAAAAACAAATCAACAGATAACGAAATAAGTATTCATACTTTTAATATATAGTAATATTTAGCTTCTTCTAAATCCGATACGTCCCGCTATTCATTCAAATAGATTTTATACTGCAAGATTAAAAATAATTTATCTCCTCTTTAAGTTCAATTGATCATACTGACTTGTATGCAGCCGGTCTTTGTATGTCCATCTATCCTATAATTCAAAGTATTATATTATATATTGAATGTTATGAAAAATAAGAATGAGATTGATTGTTGATTGCTTGCATGTGCATGGTAACTATGATGAACCCCCTTATAGTCCTAGTTGATGGCATTAAAGTATCAATGTACGTAATTTGAAAAACTATATTGATATTGAAGTACCTTAAGTGATATCATTAGACGGTGTTCCAGAAGACCAGATTGTAAATAATAGATATAGATATAGAAATTGCAACGAACAACTTAATGTTCTAAACACTATTGAATGGCCATAATTGAATATTATAATGTTGATTGCTTCTTTTAGATTGATTAGATACATTTAATTATGACACGTCCTTTAACAAGTTAATTTTCCTCCTGCATTTTATACTTATTTTTAACGATATTACACTTTAATGAAAAGTATTTTTTATGTTTTTTGTTGCATGTATAATATGTAAAACAATTGGAGCGAACTGAAAAACGGGGTGAAAAGGAGGCAATTGGAACAGTGGAGCTTGGACTTGAACTGGCGCCTAAGCGCCGCTCGATAGCGCCATGGTGTTAAATAGATGTGCCAATCCCCTGTGAATTGACAGGGAAAGTGGCGCCTAGGCGCCACATATTGGTGTTTAGGCGCCAATTCAAATTGCCAGCCGACAGAGGGAGTGACGCCTAGGCTCCAGAACTTTCTGGACGGTTTTCCAACAGTTTTTCACACAAAAAGGAGGGATTTCTTCAAGGAATCAGTGGAAAGACGAGAAGAAGACATTAGAGCAAACTTGAGAGAAGAAAGTTGAAGAGAAGAAGAGAAAAAAAGTGAGAGTTTCTTTTCTTTTTCTATATTTTATGTGAGATATTTGTGAGAGGTGTAAGGAAGTGCTATAAGACTGCAAGAAGAACACTATTAAGTGGAGATTTCTTCATTTCTCAGGGAACATGATAAGTTCTTTGTATTTTCATTGCCTTGTATTGAAGTAATTCATAGTACTTGACTTTGTTTTAATATAAGATGTTCTGATTTGTGGTTTTCTCCATGAAATCTGAGTAGTTTACTTGTTTCCTTTCTTTTGTGATGAAATAGCAGCATGTGTAGGGAATAAATTTAATTGGAATCATGTTAATTTAGTAATTGTGATGGTTTTCATTAGAACTTCATTTAAGTTGCAATTTGGTCAGTTGTAGTGTTAAAGTTCATTGTGAACCCATAAAATTCAAAAGGGCAATGGCTTCAAACAATTAGTTAAAACCATACTAATCTTTAGGGTGAAGGAAAAGTAGTCCTTAGGTTAGTGCAAATAGATAGAGAGATGATTTTAACGGAGATAACTAAGAGGTTTCTAGAGTGACAGGCAAAAACAATTCCTACGTTAACCTAGTTTCGTTATACACTTGGAAAAAGATAAATAAAATATATGCTCCTATTTGTCACAGATTTATTTAGAAATTTCAGTTGATTTACACCTACACTAGTCGTTTCATTACAAGGGGAGGGAACCACTAATTAGCTTGAACTTTCTGCTTAATTTAGCCTAGTGTATTTAACTATTTAGTAAATTTAGAACAGTAGAAATAGTTTAGTAGGATTCCTTAGTCTACATCAAAAATCAAACCTATTTCCTAGCTAAGACTCCTTAAATTCTAGTAGAGCTTTTCTCAAGTTTGTATAATTTATTGTCTTCCCTGTGCGATCGATGTTGGGGTTTAATAAAAATCATATATTACTTGAACAATACATGCACTTACGTTAATACCTGGTGAATAATATTTGACTGTGATAAATCTTTAGTTATAAAATATATTTTAAAATTATAATATTAAATTCATAAATCACTATCTGATGATTTGGTCACATTGAGCGTCGACCATCTGATGATCTAATTAGGAAAGTAGATGCTTTAGATTCAACTTATGTTAAGAAAGGCAGAGGTAGACGTATGAAGACTTGGGCATTTTGTATAAAAAATTATCTTAATTTATTAGAATTAAATGAAAATATAACACTAAATAGGATGCAATGGAGAAAAAGGATTCATGTAGCCGACCCCGCATAGTGGGATTAAGGCATTGTTGTTGTTGTTGTTGTTATTGCTGTTGCTGCTAAAAAATGTAGAATAGTTAGGAATCTCGTTTATGCAATTGATCGGGCCTTTGAATTGATAAATTTAGTCACTAAAGCAACTTAGGGCCCGTTTGGGGCAGCTTATAAGTGCGGTGGCGTTTTCAAAACGCCGCCTCACCGTTTGTTTCGCACGTTAGAAATGCGTTTATCAAAACTCTGTTTCCTATTTTGCATTACACGCGGGTCGTGGGCCTAGGCCCGCGATCCGCGTTTCCTTATCGCGTATTACTCCGTTGCCCCTTCCCGCAATGTTTTATTCTTCCTTCGTTCGTGATTCTTCTTCCTTCGTTCCTGATTCGGGAATAAAGGAAGCTCCCAGTGCCGCAGATTCTTCCTTCGTTCGCGATTCTTCTTCCCGGATTCAACATTGCTTCTGCTGAAAGAGCTAAAGAGTCGACGGAAATGGAGGAGGGGCTTCTGGAGAGGGAGGAGGAGGGATCGGTGAAGGAATGTTACGGGGATTTTGCCTCCGAGGCGCGGAGGCTAGGTTATCTCGTCGGGCCGATGGTGGGGGTGACGCTATCTCAGTACTCGGTTCAGGTAACCTCTTTGATGATGGTCGGGCCACCATTGCGACATCCCTCGCCGGTGTCACCGGATTCAATCTTCTCGTAAGTCCTTTTTCTTTGATAATCTGTTTTCCGTTTGATTTTTCTGAACCGAGCTATAAATCCAACTTCCTGAAGAAGTTTGTTCTGATTTTAGTCTTTTTTAGATTTTGATTGGGTTTCTTTCTTTTCGTGTTGTTTGAAAGGGATTGAAATCGCTGTTTGTGAAGGGATGAAATATGTAATAAACGGGGTTAATCGAGTTTGATTAGGAACTAGGAAAGTCGAGCTCATCTAATATAATGAACAGAAACATGCTATTGTCAATCATTTCATTTCTCATAAAATAATCTATATATATANATATATATATATGCTGCTCTCTAGTTCGGTGGCTAAACTTGTTGACCTTCAGCTTAGTAAGACAGGTTCGGTCGGCTATGTTGAGCGAGTTTGATTAGTTTCGGATCGACAAGAGTAATACAATCTGCTAGACTTTGTCGATCGGTTGATTTAGTCTTGCTGTCGAGCCTCGATCCTTTGATGAGGACCAGATCGGAGAAAAGCTCGGAGCTTTTGTCGGATTCAGCTTCATGAACCAGAGAAGTGGAGATCGGGAAATGGTTGAGGCTACTTTGGGCATGGAATGGATGCGGGAGGAAATTGTTGAACTTGAAATCTTCGATCGAGCCCGTAGCAATTCGACATTTCTGCAACAACGAATTAAGAAATCGATCATCCCTGTTCTGCAGAATCATGGAACTTCTCAAATCAATCGCATAGATCTGCACGCAGAAAGCTATCTTTGAACCTTAAAAGCCTCTCTTTCAAAAATCGAGATGAGTTTGGTCATTATATTATTGTCGCAAACAGCTCGACTGTGTGTGCTAAAATGATCATTTTTCAAAAAACAACTATAAATAAGTTGTTTACAAAACGCACAAACCAAACAACTAAACAACTTATCTAAAACAGGGGTAGAATGGTCATTTCTCCAGAATCAGCTGTTTTCCAGGCACACAAACCAAACAGTCAGACAGCTTATCCGGATAAGTTGCTTATCAGCAGAAGCTGGATAAGCTGCAGCTACCCCAAACAGACCCTTAAACTAACATCTTTTGATTAAAATTAGGATAAAATTATTGACTACCTCAAATAATACATACTATTCCAGCGCCCTTTCAATAAAAATAAATCCACAACTGCAAAGGAATCAGCATATCAGATGCCTTTATTTTCATTTTTTTTTAAATACCCCAATTTCCATGATGAAGTTTTGCAAACTGTTTTTCAATGCCACATTGTTAGGGATTAAATTTACAGGTAAATTTACAACCTCTAAAACAAAACAATTAAGCAAATAACATAATTTATAATAAGGGAATTCATACACATACCACACAATTCTTATATATCTACATATCTAATACCTAAACTTTGATATTTACATATATAACACTTTGTGTCATATGAATGAAAAGGTGGATTTCACATTAAAAAAATTAAAATTAGGGTATTTTTTATGTGATTTAAGATGTTATATAAATAAATATTAAAGTTCAGGTGCTAGATTTGTAAATATATAAGAATTGTTTGTTATGTAAATCTCTCTTTCTAATATTATATAAATCAATTGTAGCATGATTAACAAAATGAATATATTAATATCAGTAGTCATACAATTAAAATGGCAAAACGGCATAAAATATTGATTCAAAAGGGTCATTTATATATTTACTTACATTCCTGCATTCTTAGCAGCAGCAACTCCAGCAGGTGCGTCTTCGAACACCAAAACCTTAGTTGGATCCACACTACTCTGAAAAAAGAAAAAAAGAAACCAGGTTTCGATATAGTGAAATACAAATTTCTTAAAGAATACCAAAAAAATTAATACCAGCATAAAAAAATAAATTGACTTTTATAAATAAATTTGCTTGAAATTGCCAACTTCTAAGCCTATGGTCTACAGCATATAGATGCTAGTCTTGCACATTTTTGGGACAGAACTACTTAGAGCTTAGGTACACACATGTAAAGAAAACAATGCACATAATAATGGTGCAAAGGAGATGTACAATACCTCAAATCTGTTCGCAGCAACAAGAAAAATATCAGGAGATGGTTTGCCTTGCTTCACATCTGGATCATCGCCCATAACAACATGATGCATCATAGAAAAAATTTCACCATGCCTTTGTGTTTTGAGGTCAAAATGCCGTTTGTACGACCTGTTTGGAATCAGAAAGGTGTTGCAATAAAGTTTCATTACAATTAGAAGTTTATGATAAGCATGTACAGGAATCTTGGACGGTTATGATTAATGTGGCACAATCTTCTGAGGTTTCAACCCAATCAAATTCACTAAGATTGAGCTTACTTCTGTATTCTCTTGTGGCATACTACCATTGAAATATGTTCTAAAAATTCTCCTAAAAATGCTGGTTTTACCCACACATTTTTTATTCTACAATTTATGTCCTCATCTATATATGTATTCTTTGAACAAGTAGTTAGAGATGCACAAACTTATCGCACATAAATAGCACTTAGTCATCACGTTGCCTATAAACAATAGCAATTATTCATTCAATAAAATTGAATGTGTTCAATATTTGTTCTTCTAATTTTGCGCCACTTATCTCCTAAAAATTCTCCATTCTAGCTTTGAGTTCAAAATGCATCTTTGTTATCAAAATTATAATTTGCAAATAGCATAAATCAAGATATCTCACTTAAGAATATATATTCTAAGCATCTTCATAATCAATATAGAACAGATAAACTCAGCAGTGATATCTGAAGTAAATCCATCTACAACAAAAACTCCATGGCTATGTTTAGAGCTCTCGCTCTATCAAATATATTTGGTATAACTTAAATAATCTTTAGCATTTTTTTCTCCTTAGTGCCCAGAAAATCCATTCTCCCTAACTCGATCATGATCACTTAAAAATAAAGTCATATTAAGTTTCTTAGTCAATCTTTTATGCTTTTCCACTAATCACTTAAGCATAAAAATTGTCTTCAGCGTGGATCGTTCTACACTAAAATCCAATTGATTCTCTTGTATAAAAGTGATTTTTCTAAGTCTACATTTTAACCATTCTCATTAAGAACTCTGTTACATGACTCTTAAATTTTATTATCTATAATTACCAAAGTCTAAAATATCTATGTTGACGGTAGAATCATTTTTTAGATATCTATATATATATATTGGAAGTCTGAAGGCATCTACATTAATATAAAGAAAAATACAACGAATTTACTAAGTGGGTACAATAGGTCCACTCACAAAGTACACAACTCACTCAAACAAGGATATGAAAATATACAAGTATACCCCAAAAAATTAATAAGACGAGAAAAGCTCCAAAAAAAACATAGAATAAGCCGTGAAATAACACCCCCGATGCGCCCCAATACAGCCAAGTAAACTTCTGACAATTAATAATCCCGCAATTAACACCCGCGCTAATCAAGATACTACGACGAGTAAAAATACGTTGAATAACATCAGCAAAACACGTTGAACAAGAAGTAGAATAACACCCAAAGTTCCCCAAAACATCCAAATGTACTCCCGAGAAGAGAAATACTATGATACCACGATGAATAACCCTGCAAATAACACCTACAGTAGTGCGATAACACCAAGATACTCCCGAGAACGAAAACCATGGCGATAACACAAGAATAACCCTGCCTATAACTCCCGCGGTATAACCTGAAAAACCTGAGTGTGGCGTCCAACCTCAATAACCCCAGTAATAGCAAGCATAATAACACCAAAAAGAAACCCACGTGAAAGCACAATACACCCAACAGGAAGGACTTCTAGCGATCAGGGATGTCAAAAAAGCTCGTTGTTCGCGAACAACTCGTGTTCGGCTCGTTAAATAGCTCGTGCTCAGCTCATTCGTTAAATAAATGAGTCGAACACGAACAAAGTTTTAAAGATTGAATTATAAACGAGCCGAACACGAACAGCTCTTTGTTTGCTCGTGTTAGGCTCGTTTTAGCTCGAAATAAAATAATAATAATAATAATATATTACACATATTATTTATATAATAATATATTATATATATTTATATGCAACTTTAAATCGTAATTGCTCTTGTGGTAATGTAGTTATGTGTCTTGTTTAACATACATTTGGTCCAGGTTTGAATACAGCAGTCCACATCTATTTTTTCATTTTAATTTTAACGAGTCAATTTCGAGCCAAACACGAACACGAATACGAATATTTAAATCAAGTCGAACACAAACACACTGTTCACAAGCCGGTTTCGAACACGAGCTGATTTTGAACACGAGCAATTTCGAACGATCCGAACACGAGACTAGCCTGAGCTCACTCAAGCTCGACTCGTTTACAGCCCTAACAGCGATCACCCTAGCTACCGACCTAGCTTTGGTTTACATCAGATATGAGGAAGGTTCAAAGAGTCCACATGCGGCAAAAGGTTTAAGGCAATACCTAGGGATGTGCTACAAACAATCAACTCCTTTTGACTACCCTCCTTAGCAAGCCAGTTGGCCAGTTCGTTGCCTTTTATGGAATATGACTCCAAATGACTGAGATAGAATTAGAAATATGTTTAATTTTCCTTACCCAGATGGCAAGGTGCCATGGGATGCTAACCTTCTCCTGTAGAATATGTACCAAAAGTTGAAAGTCCAACTCCATGTGGATGTATTTGGAATGCTGAAGGAAGGCAATTTTTAAACCCCAGTAAGCAGCAACAGCCTCAGTATGAAGAGCATCGATGGTGAAGACAGGGGCCATGAAGAACCATAGAAAGTAGCCTCTATGGTCTCTACACACTCCACCAATGCCAGCAGCAGAAGGAGTAAAGCTATCATCTGTATTAATTTTAATCCAAGGAGAAAGTGGCTTTCTCCAAATAATCAATTGAATTGCCTGATTGCTAGGAGAAGGAGCTTGTAAGGAAGGGAGGAAAAATCTTTGCACCCTTTGTATATAAGCAATGCAGCTATTAGCAATGGTTTGGGAAGTTGGTAATGTGTTGTCATGAATAGTACTATTCCTGGCCATCCAAAGAAACCAAGCAATGACAAAAGGTGATTTTTTAGCTTGTGCAAGGATGGAGAAATTAAGCAGAAGAGGAGAATGATCTGATCCCTGCCATAGGCAAATGTTTAACAGCTAAGTAAATAAATCCAACCAATGTTGGTTTGCTAGCATTCTGTCCAATCTCTCCAAAAGGTTCCCCCTTCTCCAAGTAAATGGAGAGCCCTCATATCCCAAATCAAAAAGTTTGGCAGCTTGAATATTGTCAGTGAAGGTAAGCATGCTGTTGAGATTGGGTCTCCTGCCCCCCTTCTTTTCAATTGGATTGGCAATGCAATTGAAATCCCCACCAGCAAGCCAGCAACCACTCATATGTTTACTGATGCTATGGATATTTTGCCATAGATCTCTTCTATCTTCCTGTTGGCAGCTAGCATAAATAAAAGTGCCATATCCATGAATCTGCTTCAAATCAAATTGCATATGAAGAAATTGAGAATGGTCAATCAAAATAGTGGGATGCATTTCTTTTCTACAAAATATCCATATTTTATTTGTGCAATTGGCAAAAAAATTATAGCAAGAGAAATTTTAGTAGTTCTCTGTAAATTAGTCTGAACCATAGGTTCTAGAAGAGTAATTGCCCAGAACTTATTCACCCTATAAAGATTAACAAGTTTATTAAGGGAACCAGGGTTAGCAACTCCCCTAATATTCCAACATAGGATGTTAATCATGATGTTGAGCTTTCCCAGCTCTAGTAAGCCTAGAGAGGGATGTAGCCTACTGATTTGAAGGTGAACCCCCTGTGACAATAATATTATCTTCTGGTAGATGCCTGAGCTCAAGGGGCCCTTTCCTTTTCCTTCTGCCTTTTTGAGCGGTTCACTCCTCATCCAGTTCCTGTCCCACTTCCTTTAATGCCTTATGGACTTGCTCAACAACTAGTTGAGTGGGTTCAGAGGTCGCTGGGTATTCCACAGGCACAGGAAGAAACTCCATAGGGTGCAAAGGTTGGTTACTAGGATTAAGGGAGGGGGATGGAGGTGCCCCATTATCAGAATTTATCAAATCAGTAACCTGAGTTGAATGTGTCCGATCGTCCACTTCTTCTAACAATTGAATAGCAGTACCAGATGTGGGTTGTTGGGCCATTGTACCCATAACCTCTTGAGGCTCAACATTAGTTGGAAGGGGGTCTTCTGTATTAGCTTGTTGTTAAGCGGCTTCAGTATAAATAACCTGAGCTGCTGCAGATGAATCATAACATGCCTTACATCAAAGTCGCCAACTTTCCAAGCTCCCACTAGTTTAAGGTCTTCAAAGCATTTCCTGTTGCGCTCCAATTTAGGATGACCAGGTTGAAATTTACCCACAAGGGTAAACTTAAAGGGTTCTACCAACAAGGAGGATCAACTTCAGTGATAAATAATGTGTGTTTTCCCCCTTTTTCCCACCCTTCTTGATAAAACAGCAGTCGCCATAACCATCCAAAGTATCATGGTAAAATTGTGGGAAAACCAGTTTGTCAGAGTTAAGAGAAAAATTCAATTGGCCAAGCATCTGGGCATAAGAAACCTTCTTTTGAGCATTAAAGCCGGTAGCCTTCGAATTACTAGCAACATTAGTAGGTAACTCAGGGGCAGGAGCATCCAATAAGACCAAAAAAACAGTGAAAACAGCTCAAAACTACCACAAAACCACCAACAATAACCCTAAAGGAAACTTGAAGGACTCAGTAAGACCACAAAAAGCGGTGTTATGGAACAGTGGAGAACCGTCCACAAAACACCACCAAAACAACCGAGGAATGGAGCCAAGGAAACATGAGCAAAAGGTGAGATAGCGCCCTCAATAACACCACCAAAATCACTAATCGCCCAAATATCGCCATTGATACCACTTGTCGCCTCCATCTTTTTGTTAGTTTATATATATATATATATATATATATATATATATATATATATATATATTGTTGTGCGCTTTGTGTTAAGAAGAGAACAAATGTTTGATAGAACACTTGTTAAGATTGCTAGCTAAAGTGTTATAAGAACTTCAGTTGTTTGTTTCAAACTATTGTGTACTCAGATAAGTAAAACGAATAAAAGAACGTTGCATAAAATTCATGTAAATTTAATTTAACGTACTAACTACTTGATAGCATATAAATTATTAAAAAAAAAAGGGATGCACTCTTCTATTTTTTTTTGGGATTTCATAAAGCTTATTATTTTCTCATGTATTCTTTTACTAAAGAGCCTAAAAATTTATTATGATGCCTAGAATAACACATTCAGAAAAAACAAAGCATTACCAAACAAAGCCTTAGTTTTGGTACTAGCTAAAAATATTTATTAAACAAATTGCTTCAGCATCTATCACAACTCTACAAACCTTACAAGATATATCTTATGACATGAAGTTTTACCTCTAAGCAATTCTTAAAATAAGAATTCGATTTTTCAGATTAACAAGTAGCATGTTTTATAATTCATTTAATTTTTCTGCGTTAAAAAATTTCTTATAACTCCTTGTTGACCTCATTTTTAGTGAGGTCTTAGTCTCCTAATCTTAGAACCTAGGATCTAGCCTTAGGAGTTCCTGGTTGACCATCCTAGCGGACTAGTAATGGAGCCCACCTCCCATAGAACTTCAAACCGCTTCTTTACTCATTTTTGTGAAAACTCGCACGAATGGTCCCAAGCACTCAACTTCTAGTTGCAAGGGCTAAGGACCAACATGCAGAGGGTCTGAAAATGAGTTCCTATAGGATCAAATGACCTTAGGTGAACAATTTGTGACTCGAATACTCGCGAACGCCGCACTTCAACGCACTTGTTGCATCACACACAATTTTTGCTTAAATTGACTCGCCCGCCGGCAAACTCGTCCGGACGACCCCGGATGACGAAACGGACTGCGCCGACGCGTTCGGAACGTCGATTTTAGCTAGAAAGACACCCATATTGCTGTGGTTCCACACTCGCGCGAACCGCACGGATATCGATGCATTTTTTTTTAGCGGTGTGCGGGCCCAGGCTCAACTCAGGTCCGACTCGGGTTTGATTCAGGCTGAACGACTTGGGCTGAACACGGGCTAGACACCAGCTCACCTGATTTTGAAATTCAAATTTCAAAATTTGAATGGATTATTTATTTTTGTCTTAATTAAGATTATTTCAGGTGTTAAAACATTCCATTTAATCCTCCCCTCCATTTGGAAAACCATTTATTTTCTGCCCCTGTATTTGGAAACGATATTATTTGCCCGCCCAACCGATTCCAAAATAACGGCTCCCGCTCCGATTATAAAAAGGGAGGAGCGTCTTCCTCCTCTAGGATTCGAATTATTTCGCTTCTTCCGAGCTCTTCTTTCTCGTTGGCTCCCGCTCCGCTTTCCCCTTCCGGTCGCATTTCCGCTGCAAGCACGAAGCTCGCCCGCTCGCCCCCTCCCTGCGCCGAAGACTGCTCGCTCGCCCGCCTCCTCCCCACGTCGAAGTCGCTCGTTTCCGTCTCCCGCACCGAACCGAAGCCGCTCGCCCCCTCCCTGCGCCGAAGACTGCTCGCTCGCCCGCCTCGTTTCCGTCTCCCGCACCGAACCGAAGCCGTTCGCCCCCTCCCTGCGCCGAAGACTGCTCGCTCGCCCGCCTCCTCCCCACGTCGAAGTCACTCGGTTCCGTCTCCCGCACCGAAACGAAGCCGCTCGAGCCCGTCTCCCGCACCAAAACCATCCCTCTCGACCGCACCAAAGTCGCTAGCCCTCCTCTGCACGAAGCCACTCAGCCTTCCCACATACGCCTGATTCGCCTCCCCTACTCTCGACAGAACATCTTCGTTCCCTTTGTGTCGATCGTCTGCCATACTTCGACGCAGGTTTGAACTCGCTGATCTTACCTTCCACCTCGATTATTTCTTTCAGTTCACCACAAATCTTTTATCGAAGTACTTGATTCTAACAATTGAAACTTTCTGAGCTTATTGCATGCTATTACTATTGTTCTCAAACTTTTGTTATAGCGGTTATTTCTCTGCGTATTTCACGTGGATTGGTCTAGCATTGGAGAGTTTTTTTTCTTTTATCGAAATTGTGAAGATCATCATGTTATTAAATGAGTTTGCTTGTCAGAATCGATTGTTTGGATAGGAGGAATTACATACATACTACGCAATTCACATGTATTTACATATCCAGCTCCCAATTCTTGGAATCAATTTGTATGTCAGTCATATGTACTTGTATACCTAATGCCCAAGCTTTGTTTTACATATATGCCGCTAAATTGCTATGTGCTTGCATATCTATCATATTGGCTTCATTTTTTTTTATTTTTTTTATTTTTTTACATACATGTCATTTATCTCCTACTTGTTTACATATCTAACATCTAAACTTCAATGTTTACCCCCATACCACTCAAATTCTTTATAACACAAAACAAATATTACCATTTTAATTTTAATTTTGTTTTAGTTTTTTAAATACACATGTTCATGCTTAGGTAAGTTGTTATTGTTGTTTTGGAAATGGATATGTAAATTTGTGAGGATTAAGTGGTATGCATGTGATCATTTCCTTTCTTTTAAAAGTGTTGTTTAGTGGTAATTAAATGTTGTTAGGATGTCATTGAGAGCTATATGTGGCTTTGAATTAATGTTTGGGTGCTGAAATTGAGATTTTGAATGTTGTAGGTAGTTGTTTAGCTACTAAAGATGGTTGTTAGCTGTTGTAAGTGGCTTAAAAGTGTTGTTTAATCTTTCAAATTGCTGTTTAGATTTGTGGCAGGCCATAAAAGTGTTGTTTTGGTCTTTCATATTGCTGTTTGGATTTGTAGCAGGCCATAAAAGTGTTGTTTAATCTTTCAAATTGCTGTTTGGATTTGTAGCAGGCCATAAAAGTGTTGTTTAATCTTTCAAATTGCTGTTTGGGTTCCTAGGAAGATACACAAGTGATGTTTAAGGGTCATTTTGGGACTGGTTCAGACTAGTTTTGCTGCAGTTTTCGGGGCTTTAAATGTATTTTTTTAAGGAGACTTTGTGACCTTTTTGGGCTAGGTTTCCTAGCCAATTTTATAACATTTAAAATTAATATTTTTGGTCTTACATGAGAGCAATTTTAGAATTTTAAAATTGTTGTTTGAGGCATTTTAAATG
>NEWO01000027.1:1424479-1479435 GCA_003013225.1 Phalaenopsis aphrodite
TTTGTATGTTTTTAAAAATAACTAAACTAGTTATAACATACCAAACATGATTATTTCAAGTAAAAACATATACAAAGCCAATAAAATTAAAAAAAAAAAAAAATCAACATCAATCCCAAACGGCCCCTAAGCATCATTTCAATTCACTAGCATTTGACGTCACTTCATTTCTGAAGTATGTGTTCCCCTACTTTTAACAAAATTAAACCATGTTTTTTTTTGTATTAAGACCAAATAAAAATAAAAAACATATATAAAAACAAAAATAAAAATAAAAATAAAAAAATCAAATGCAATCCCAAACTGCCCTAAGCATCATTTCAATTCACAAGCATTTCACGTCGCTACATTTCTGAAGTGCATTTTCCCCTACTTTTAACAAAATTAAACTTTTTTTTTCCGTATAAGAAATATTATTTGAAAAACAAAAAGTGAATTAAAAAACAAAGATATGTTAAATAATCTTTTATGTTATGCATACAACTTTTTCCTCATAAAATTTTGCAGCTTTTAGCAGTTTTAATGATCATTATTTAACACCAAGGATCAAATAAAAAAAAATTCCACTGATAACTTAATTTCCCTGATTTGCTCATACAAGCTTAGCCCATTCATGTGTTGAATGTCAATGATTTATTCAATAAATTGGTAAAAAAATCTATGGTCAAAGTTGGCTAATTTAACAAATTATTACCCAATCTAAAATTTGTCACAAAAATTATTTATATAATTAAGGGTGTCAATAATTGACATGATACTCCAACTTGAACAAGACGCAAGAAAAATCTAAGTTCAAGTTGACCTGATTAATTTTCAGATAAGGCTTGAGTCAAGAATCCTAAGATATTTAATTTTTGAGTCGTGTTCATGTTGGTCCGCCAACCAGAAATTCGTTCGAGTTTGACCCAGTAAGCAAAATTGATCTGACAACTCAAATTTGACTCAAACTTGACCCAAAATAAAATTGAATTTTACGTAAATAATTGCTATATACATGTTAAAAAGGTTGTGCATATCGGTTTTGGGTCAATTGAGTTGAAAACAGGTCGGGTTTGAGTAAGATTTTTATGTTTGTTTAATATTCGAGTAAAACAAATTTTCTGGTCAATTTGGGTTAGATCTGAAACTGACCCGCAAACACGATTTGACGCCCCTATCTGTAATGATATTTTTGGTGTCTGACTCTGGCTAAAATATACATGTTGAAGGATCTAAAGTTTCTACGTCCCAAGATTATATGATCATGTAAAAAGTAAAAGCAATTGATCAAAAGGGGGACAAAAGATTAGTTGATGGATTAAGCTTTGATCTAACTAAAAAAATTGTAGAGCAGGAAGACATGACTGATCTAAACCTAATGAAAGCAAACCCAACGCATACCTTGAACAAGGTAGATTTAAGATGTACATGAGAAGAAATATCAAAATTAGCATCAAATAATAGAAAGAGCAAGTAATTTAAGATTGAAACAACCTTAACTGTATCTGGGGTTTTTACAGAAGTCCACACAAGCATAATGGTTTCTTTCTTATTTATTTCTTATTTATTTTAGATCATTTTTTATCTCCTCCAATGGCACCTTTCGAATGTCAAGTAAGTGCAATTACATATATATATCAAAGAACGCTTACTTAATAATCACATTACACATAAGCTACTTGAATATCAATCCTACTAATAAGAGTGATCAATATGATTTCTCAATGATGTGGGGGACTTGACTCTTCCGATTAGTCAATTAATATAATATTGTGTTTATACCGCAATTTTTGTACTAATTCATAGCACAAATGATGTGCGCCATCACCTCTTCGTTGTACACATTCTTTTCTGAGATCAACATCAAAACCAACTTCTAAATTATTTCAACTCCTCATATACTTCTATTAATGTGCACAGTATAGTGTTGGAGCATATTGAAAGGCAAAAATCACTACACGTGCTGATAGCATTGCCCTTTCTTTCAACTAATTCTAATTTTCATGTAATACGTAGGCTTCTAGCCTTATAATGAAACTAAACCTAATTGTTGAATATGACAAGAGCGATTATTGTCCCTAGTGGGAGAAAGGGGCAACTCTTTGAAAGCGTGAAAAATTGCAGGCACTTAAGAGCATCATTTATATTCAATGAGATGACGGCCAACTGCAAGTAAGCCACATCATCAGTACGATCAGTTTTTTCCCAATAACAGTCAAGATGAAAAATTTTAACTTTGTCAAGTAATTCACTTCTAAGATTTCCTATGAAAATGCATTTGTCAGCTAAGACTTTTGCTTCTCAATTTGCTACAGAGGAAGAGGATGTTTAGTTGATCTCTGGATAGTAAGTTAAATTTATTGCCAAGGTTGGGGCCAGTGCCCCAGCATTGGAAGGTTGTCTCTGAATGATTGAATATTATAGTCCATATGACATCTCTACTCTTAGAGAGGTTCTAGGAATATGCTCCAAACCTTCTTAAGTTACTCTAACCTATCTCCACTAGATGCTTGCTTGTCACAAAATCTTGATTATCCATGTTTGTTAATTACTTCCTTCCTATTTTGTCAATACTTGATTTATGTTCTTTGGCGTCAATTCATGATTATATCATGTGGAGAATATGAAATCCACATTTATTCGTGGACAACGCCAAAATCTTGCTAACGAGTAACAATACTCATAAGACACAAAAACAAAAATAGAAAGAAAAGGAAAAAAATGAAATGCATGGAATCTAGATAGTGAAGCTCTGGGGTTTTATAAAATTTTCAAAAGTACAATACTTTAACACAAATGACATGCATGTACATATAAACAACCGTCATATACATTTAACCTATGCAAGCATAATTTGTAAACAGGTTGCCTTACATGGTTCAAAATATTTTACGGCCTTACATAATAAAAAAAAAACATCAAAATACAGTTAATTTTCTGAAATAAAACCAAAAAACCATAAGCAGCATCAACAACTCACCGGGCAGAATCTGGCAGGTTGGGAATAGCTCCTGAAGCATGCCTTCTCTTTCCTCAAGAAACCCCTCGGGAGTGAGGATGCCTGTGAGACCGCACTCCTCAACGAAGATTCGGGCAGACTCGATTGCCTTCTTGCCCATCAGTTTGGCCTTGAGGGACCAATCAAAAGTCTTGCCAAACCTCTCCAGTATCTTCTCTTGAACGACCGTATAGAATGGCTCCGTGTCTGCAATAATGGTGATCAGAGAACGCTACTGCCACTTGTACCTGATGTAACCAGAGAGAGCGAAAGATTCACCGAGCAAGAGCCCGTCCATGTCAAAGATAACGTGGGTAATTTCACGCTTTGCAGAACCTAATGTCGCCTCATCCTTCGCCATTGATGGATCTTCGTGGAGCAACCTGTGCGAAGTACGCGACGCACAAACCAAGACGAAGACCCGGAGTGACGATAGTGGACGTTGAAACAGGAAAATCTACCTTCCGAGTCCGAGTCGCAATGAAATGAAAACACCTCAAGATGAAAGAAAAAAATAAAATAAAATTTTTAGCAATGGAATATTACTCTCTTGATGTGTTATTGTATTCTAGAAATACTCTTAGTGTTATATTAATGTAATAACACCTGAATAAAACAGAATAACAAATGAGCAATATTCTTGTGTGTTATCTGGTCGAATCATACGAAAACACCATGTTTTCATGAAGTCATGTATCCACATAATAGTAGATTTCGAACGTAATTCTACTTTAGGAGTACTGATGTAATATTTTTCCGTTTAAAGGTGGACAATCAAGCAACTCTGGAGACAGTGAATTTAGGAGACTAATTTCTATGGCATAGTTTTACTCTCCTCTCATCTTAAGAGTAGTTGTCAGTTAATCATTGAAAAAGAATATTCTAGGAAATATCATAATATAGAGATCAATTCAAGGGACTCCAGAAGACTGTAGAAGATTTCAAGTCATTTTAGAAAAAATCATAAAGAATAAGAATATTCCATAGAATTCTAGAAAGTTATACATAAATTCAGAAAAATGTTGAAAGAAACAAGTTCAAGAGAACTCTAGAATATTATGAAAAGTTTTAGAAGCTTGTATATGCAAAGAACAATGTATAACTATATTGAAGATGTATATTATAATGTAATCTTGAAAGTTCTCTTGGGTTTGAGAAGGGTTATAAATATCAGCAACTCCCCTCATTTGCATCCATCTAAGAACCATCGAAGGTTCCCAAGCATTCAAGTGTTGTAGACTCTTTTTCTTAGTGAAGTCTTTCTTTTTCAATGTTTCTCCTTACTCTTTTTTCAAGAGTATTTTGTGCTTACAAGTTCACGCATTGTGAAGGTTTGACTGATTTAGTGTCTTGAAAGTGCAATGAAGCCGCACGAGTGACTTGAGATTAGTTAGTCCGTGACAGTTGGTATCAGAGTCTCAATTTGAAGGTATGGCAAAGAGCGTCAGAGAGCATGACACGGAGTTTGAAGGCACTGATGTAAAATTATTTCAGCAAGGGTGAGGTCGTCAAGAGCAACGAGATCAAGCTACATTCAAACCACATGGGAGATTCAAGGAGATCATGTACGGCTTTGATTTGCGCCTTGCTTATGTAGAGTTGGCGGTGAATGACGTGGAGGCTCAGATATAGAATATTGGTCAAAAGGTTGATGGTCTTTAGGAGGAGGACATCACAATCCATTCGACGATGAGATGTATGATGCTCAAACTGGAGGAGACTTCAAGAGACTAAATGTCTAAGTGGCCAAGATGCGGAGGGACATGATGGGGGTGCTATGGGAGGTACAAAGAGCCCATGAAAACGAGATGAGCGACATACGTGATAGCTTGGGAGAATATGCGTGGAGTCATTTCGTTATACAAGAGGGAACTAGTGATTCCCACCAACCATCGTACATTTGAAGTCAAACGCATTGAAGTGGCAAAACCAAAGAGTTTTGGAGGAGCTCGCAACGCAAAGGAAGTGGAAAATTCTTATAAGAACTTAAGTAATACTTTGAAGCGATGGGGATTACAGACAAAGATGCAAGGATTCAATTTGCAACCCTTTATCTCTTGAGCATCACCATACTGTGGTGGAGAAGAAGAATATGATATATCGAGAAAAAAATGGGCGCCATATCCACCTTTGATGACTTCAAAAGAGAGTTAAAGAGGCAATTCTACCATGCGAACGCGTAGGATGAGGCTAGAGCCCGATTGCGGAAGCTCATAGAAGATGGATTGCTTTGGGAATATATTAGAGAGTTCACGAGCTTGGTTCTTAAAATTCTTGACATATCTGATGAGGATGCTCTTTTCAACTTCATGGATGAACTTCAATAGTGGGCAGAGACTGAGTTTAGGAGGCATATAGTGCAAGATTTTGACACTGCCATCGCCAACACCAAAAGCCTAATTGATTACTCAAGAGAGTCCACAAAGCCTAAAGATAAGAAAATTACCCTTTTCAAAGGTGGAGAAGACGAAGATTAACACAAGGAAGAGACCTACCATGAATCGACTTCATCCAAGGCAAAAAACAAATGGAAATATAATAACAACTAAACTAAACCACACAGCAACTGTTTTCTATGTGGATTACCTCATTGGGCAAGAGATTGCCCTCAAAAGAAGGCTCTAAACTCTCTTCTTGCAAGCCAATAGAAAGAAGAAGGTGGTGATAAGGCAGCATAAGTAAGGTTTATACAACTGCTGAATGGGATGCAAGCTTTAGTAAAACCATGGAATAGTTAGAAGGGAATGTCACCCAAGAAAAGTGGCTACTATTTGTGGAGATGGTAATAGAAGGGAATGTCACTCAAGCAATGGTGAACGCAGGTGCTTCTTATAGCTTCATCTCTATCGAATAACCAAAAAGGTTGAGTTTGTGGATGACTAAAGGAGGAGGCTCCATAATGGTAGTCAATTCAACAGTAAGGCCAAACCATGGAATAGTTAGAGGAGTAAATACTAGTATTGGAACAACACTGCTAGAGGCACTTTATTAGCAATCTATGAATTGCATCGTCTAATGAAGTCTCGGTAGCCCTAAAGTAAAATGAAGGAAACTCTAGTTCTTATGACCTTAAACAGGTAGAGCTCAAAGAGATGGGGCTTGCGCTTGCTAAGAAAAATGGCAGAATTGTTGCTCGAAAGAAGATAAAAGGAGCTTCGTCTGTAAAACTGGAAACACTTTGTACAAAGGACTTATATCTTTTTTGGGTCGGGGATGCCTCTAACACCTTAGACGTGCTAGATAGCCTCTTAAATCAAAATTTAAGTTTGGTCATGTCAGGTACAGAGAAACACAGGGACTTCTCCTCGGGTATATGCATATGATGCGCTTGTATCACAATCCTATTGTGTGAAGGTCATATTAATTATGACGGGGGATATGTCCATGCATGCAGCACATTTTAAAATCAACATGAAGCCCATGTTAGAAAAGTAAAGTGCGGGTTTTGAAAAATCCATAATAATTTAACCCTTAATTTTAATTAATCTTAATATTTATTATTAAGATTATGTATAAAATTTAGAATTTTAGGGTCATTAATAAGTCTTGATTATTTTGGCGATCAATCCTAAACTAATAGCAAACAAGAAGAAACACGAAAATAAAGCAATCACAAAACAACCGTGAAGGCAAACCAAGCAAAATAGAAGAACAGGCCGGTGTTGCTAGGTCGACAGTATATCCCAGGAAAGCAATAAAAGCGGTCGGACCCTGGGTATACATGCCCAGTATTAATTCTACATAAAATTATAAATTCAAAATAAAGGTACGTGACACGAGTTGATGCTCCTGATCCTTGTCACGTGATTCGACGCATGTTCCTCATTGAAACTCATGCATGTATCTTATTTCTAATACAAACTTGATCTTATGACTCTATCAAATACATGAGAAAAATAAATAAAAGGATTGGATCTGCCAAAAATTTTAGCATGGGTTATCTCATGCAATGCATATGAGCCATGCATAACGGGATGAGCTTATAGCAACATTTGCAGGAAACAGATAGTATGAAATCATGACATTGCTCCTCCCTTATTAAACATGTGTGTGTGTATTTAGACATGACTCCTTACAAGAAAATCACCCCTAATATACTATTGTGCATGTCCACATTTTGTAAACACACAAAAACACAAGCAAAGTGATGTCTGATTAGGGCAACCAAACCAACAAAGAACAATAACCAGACATTGAAAAAGACTATATAGGGCCTTAATCCTAGCTTAGCACGCTATCTAACAAAAGTGTTCTAACCAACATCTAAATGCTTGGGGTAAAGTCTGCGGGTATGTATGACTTTGACGGGGTCACCACATCAGCCCATTTTGGAAGATCAAAGGGATCTAAAGAATGTCATCTATGATGAACTTTAGAAAAGAGTTGGTCTTACATATGAGCTGGCTTACTAGTTGCATTCTCTTAAAATGTAGGATGTAGGATGAATATTATAAGTAGAGAAAAAAAATTTTGTTTTAAAACAGGGCCATTAAATGTAAAATTGTAACATGCAAAGTGTCAAAAGTTAGATCCCTTGGATCCTTAGCAAAGTCGTACTCGTGTTGATCCCAATGTAATAACTCACATTTTCTCATTCAGACCTACCCAACAAATAATGCTCATTAACGGATCATGACCAACACAGGGCGACTCACATAACGAGTTTGGCACGCTATCAAAACACACATGCAGTGAAAGTATAAGCGCATGAGTGAGTGACATGTTTGCACTTGTGTTTGTCATTTGCAATATATTGATCATGCAAATGACAAACGCAAGTGCATAAATGTCGCACATTCAATGGGTTCAGATGCACTAAGGTGTAGCCCTGATTGAATATACAACATGCAAAGTTTGTGGCAACCAAATGGTGACAAGAGGTGAAGGGTTTCTCCTCCTTTAGGGGAATCCAAGCACCACATACTAGTATAGCTAACTATCAATCACCAAATGAATGCAAGTATCGAGCCCTAAACACGTGATACACGTGTGGAGGAAGTATCGCGGGTGTCAGTGTTCAAAGAGACACCTAATATACGCATGTGTCAAAGGCAAAAATCATGCAAGTGAGTATATCACAATACACATCAAAAGTAAATTGTCATGCACAAAAGCGTGAATGCAAACCAAGTCATGCACCGTCATACAAATGATGCGAATACACATACAAAACACTAACATCATGAAAGTGATGTTTGGCCATTTTAACCATTAAGTTGACTGGCGTGCTCAACCCAGGGTAAGATCAACAACATCAATTGGGCCAGAGCGGCCAATTAGATCAAAGTTATTAGTTGACCGGGCTGTGGTGGTCGGCCAAACTTAAGTGATTGGTCCGCCAGATCATGGTGGTCAGTTGGACCTAAGTGATTGGTCGACTGGGTTGGGACGTCTAGTCAGACCCAAGTGATTGGTCGATCGGGCCGGCGTGGTCGGTCGAACCCAAGTGATCGGTCGACCGGGTCGAGGCGACTGGTCGAACCTAAGTGTCGACCTGGTCAGAGAGGTCGGTTGGACCCAAGTGGCTAGTCGACCGAACCAGAGTGGACGATCTAACTCATGCGGTCAGTCGACAGTGCTGCAACGGCTGGTCAGACTCAAGTAGTCAGTCAACCAGGCCAGGGTGTTCGGTCAAACAGACGTGCGTCACGGAATAAGAAAAAAGGCACAAGCACAAAATCATGAAAAGACAAATAAAGTAATGTGAATAATAGGGCCAAATAGTGAGCCCTACTCATCCCAACGCCCTCACATAGGTACATAGGTTTCAATACATGGATGTGCGACACAACCGTCTCCGACTTTGACGAAAAATGTCGGGAATTTTGCCCTAAGATTTCTCGAAAGAAAAATCTCCACAAATAGTAGAAAGAACTAATTACAAAGCTTTTTACATCCTACAACTCTCCACAAACTTTGTTAAATGAACTAGCTACAAAACTTATTACATTCTACAAAATTAAAATATTCAAACCCCTCCAAAGAGGGTTGGGAATACTAAAGCCAGTGGAAATTCAAATTCCAACCGCTTAGGTTTCATCTAATTGTTTTGGAAGGGAAATCTCTCAGATTCATCTGAGATTTGTCAACGAAAGCATCCTAGCCTAGAAGGCTTTTCTCTAGCACAAACACCCTAATCCTAGTATTCTTTGACACAAATATAGGGTTTGATAGAAAAGAAAGTACAAGAGTTTCACAGGATCTCAACAATACAGATGTTACGTGAGCGTTTTCTTTGCTCTTATGAAGCCCGCTCAGACGTCACTTCAAAGGGATGCAGCTCTCCTCGCTGGAGACAACGCAGTGGTCACCAGAAGCCTTCTCGATCAGAGGGAAGAAGCTCTCCTCCTCTCGTAGGAGAGAACACCTCGTCTACTAGAGATTCCCTTCTCAAGGAAGGATGATGATCTCCTTCATTATAGGAGAGGATGACAACTTAGTCGGCATATGACCTTCTTCCACGCTAGGATGAGACTTTTCCTAGCCTTGACTCTTGAAAAGTTCACCGGCGAAGATGTGACTCGTTGGAGGAGATGAAAAATCCAGAAGATGAAAAGAAGAAAGAAGTTAAAAGAGAAAAATCAACTCCTTACCCTTTTCTTGAAGAAAATAGTAAACCCTTTTCAAAAACATCCTCACTCAATACACTTTTCTCCATGCTCCTAAGTGCTCTCTTTACATCCACACAAAAGTCTCCAAACTCCAGAAAAATGAATCCTTCCTCCCCTCAATGAAACCCACCTGGGTTTTTTTCTCGAGCCAACCAGCCTTTTCCTGTTGTCCGTACCAAACTAGACCCCAATATCTGACCAGCATGTCGGTAGAGAGCGCCACTGTTAAGTATGGATGCTTCAAGCCGAGCGCTGTGGAGGAAGTCATCCCTTATTCCTTCTGTTCTCTGCTCTCACAGTAGCTGCCTCGGTTCGCTCTGTTGGATCACCAAACGAACGGCTCGGATGGCTTCTCTTTCGTCCAGCGCCGCTCCGTCAGCCACCGCATCCTCCTCCGCCGGCACCGATGCAGCCGCTTCCGCTTCCTCTGCTATCGACTTCCTATCGCTTTGCCACCGCCTGAAGGTATCATCCTCGAGCACTCTTTTTCTCACACATACCTGCTCACTCAATCTGACTGCAGACGACAAAGAGGGCCGGGTGGGTGAAGAAGGGAGTTCGTGAGCCGGAGTCAGTGGCGGACCACATGTACAGAATGAGCGTGATGGCTTTAGTAGCCGAATATAACCCCGATGTTGATCGGGAAAGGTGCGACTCTGATTTAGGTTTCCTGTTTCCGTTAAAAGAAAAAATCGTTTGCACGAATATAGGAACCGGTTTGGGGATTCGAGCACTCTGTAGTGACATTTTTGTCTTTTTTTCTTCATGTATCTGTAGGTGTGTTAAGATGGCCCTGGTCCATGACATCGCAGAAGGTGAGTTCCTGCTTCTTGATTATTTGCTAGGGGGTGTTCTTTGTTATTTATGTAATCTCTTTCATGGCAACTTATATTACATCGCACAGGGGATGATTTTCAGTGATTGTCTATTTGTTTCACTTAAAAAGGGATTTTTGGTTGCATGATTTAGGAAGTCTAAATTTTTCCAATTAATTCTTCAACAAAGAGCCTTTATCCCACTAAGTGGGGTGGACTACATTAATCCTTTTTCTTCATTGTGTCCTATTTAGTGTCAAATTTTCATTTAATTATAATATACTAAACCATTTTTTATGCAACATGCCCATATTTTTTTAGGTCTACCTCTACCTTTCTTAACATAAATCAAATCTAAAATATCCACTCTTTTAACTGGATCATCAGATGACTAACATGTAATATGACCAAACCTTCTAAGATGACTCGCTTTAATATTGTTTGCCACTGGAGCTACACTGACCCCTTCTTATATACATTCGTTTCCCATTTTATCTCTAAGAATCAAACCACTCATCCACCTAAGCATTCTCATCTCAACAACACAACTTAGTTCTATGCTTCTCTTTATATGCTAACATTTCGGGCCATAAAGCATTGCAAGTATCCCCACCATCTTATAAAATTTTTCTTTAAATCTAAGCGGTACTTTTTCATCACACAATAATCCCGATGCATTCCTCCATTTCAACCATCCAACTTGAATTCTACTAATAATATCACCATCACTCTGGACAATAGACCCGATATATCTAAAATGTTCACTTCTTTTAATGATTTGATCACCCATTGTTACAACTTTGCTACTAGATCTATGACTACTAAAATTGCATTCAATGTATTTAGTTTTTGATCTACTTAAACGAAGGCCTTCAGACTCTAATGTAGACCTCCATAATTTAAGTTTATGCTGAACTCTTTCTCTAGTCTTATCCAGAAGGATATCATCAATGACAAAAATTCTTGCACATTTTTAAATCACTTTTTCATATGTTTTTATGTTAAATCACACATTTTCTAAATCTCGGTAGAAGTGGGATTGAAGATAATTACACCACTTTCTCCTCATTTTGCATCTTTTTAGTATAAGTTAGTAAATCTTGAAAAGATCTGCCAAACACTTTAGTAGGATTTGATCATATTTAATGCATATCATTTCAAATTGTTTTGAGGATATAATGCTCCACGAAGCTATTGTATATGAATTTACAAGATTTACCAATTTGCACTTGAATAAAATTATATTTGTAGCCAAGCAAATCCTAAGTGTTTGGAATGACGTTACAAAATTTTTTATTTTATTTTATTTTATTTTTGGCAATGAATGAATGAAATTGAAATCCTTTTTTTTTGCTCATTTTTTTAGAACTGAAAGTGATCTCCCAAGCTGTAAGTTCATGCAAAACAAATAAATATATAAATAAAACTCACTACAGTGAAATTCTTTTCTTGAACAAAACAACTATATTCAAATATTCATGAAAAAACAAACTCATGTAGCACTTTCTGAGAGAATCATCATTTTTTAACTTGTGTTCCATGATTTGTTTAATGATTTGAAATTGGGTGATGACGTGTGTGGCTATAAATTAATTAGTTTTAACCCTGAATTGGTGTACAATCTGATGCTCTTACATTTGAGTGAATAATCCATAAAGCTTATTCTCTGTCATGTTATGTGTAATTAGACTCGTGAAATTTGCACCTTGCTAGTTCTTGTTCAAAATGCTTGCCATTTTCTCACAAGTTTTACTCTTAACAAATTATATTTTTCACAACTCGGGCAGATGATTGTTATAAAAGATTAACGTCGTTTGGGTGTTTGCATTAAAGTATTAGGTGAATTACATAGCCACATAGAATTATTAGGTTTTCTGGCTTTCTTGATTACAAATATTGAGATTTTCTTGGGGCTATTGGGGTCCAACCTAACATTTTTCATAAGCTCTTTACTTCTTTTGTATTTACAATTTTTAGCCTCAATTCGGCTCCATTCCCTATATGAATTTGTGCTTCTTCAGCTATTGTTGGTGATATAACCCCATCAGATGGTGTTCCAAAAGATGAGAAGAGTCGTAGGGAGAGAGAAGCAATTAATCATATGTGCAAATTACTTGGCGGAGGATCTAGAGGTATGTTATAATATAAATTTTAATTTTAGATTTTCTACTGTTTCATAGTTTTAATTTGAGAAAATTGTGGCTATTAGCTGCCTTTTTAGTTAGGATTTGGTGAAGAGTCTGATGCAGTATAGGTGCTTAAAACGGATTCTTTTTGTAAATATTGGAAATTTGGTTTGCATAGAGCAATGTGGTTCGTGGACATTGTCTAGTTAATACTTATTACTGACATTAGTCATACATCATATTTCTTCTGTCCTTGCATTCTGCAATTGGCCCTTAAGAATTTCATATCCTACAGCTGCCAGGCTAAAAGCCAAATTGAGCTTTTATGCATTTTATTGAAGTGAATTTAAAACTTGATAGTGCAAAATGAGATTTTTCATGGAGCGGCCCGCTACTTTTCTTTTTTTCCTGGTCTGAAAAATTTGACCATTCTATTTGAAACTTGTACTTAGTTTTCATAGAAAATCTATCTCTTGGCTTAATTTTCAAGGATATAGCTATCCTGCTTGATGCAGTGAGGGATGGAAATCACGGGTACTTGATTTTAGATTGAATTGCGATGACTCTAGAAGACAGAGGAAGGAATATTAAGATAAGGAAAGGATTAGGAGGGCGTAAAAGAGATGTTGGGATAAATAGAGAAGAAATGAAGAAGGTGAAGGGGAAAGGAGGAGGATGGGTCATACAAGGGAGGGAACTTGGAAGTCAAGGGATCAACAGTGTGCTTTGTGTGGGGCAAAGAGAGAGTTTTGAAGATTTGTGAGACATTTACGAGGACAGAGAGACAGAGAGAGAGAGAGTTGGTGTGGAGAAAATAAGAAGGCTTATGTAAGTGAGTGAAGCAATGGAGAACTCGCCTAGAGATGATAATGGGAGAAAATTTAATAACTTTTTGTTCCCATATCTAACTAGGAAAAGACACTTGGGAACTGATACATGATCCTAAATAAATAAATTCAAATCTGTATACATATATAAAATAAATAAATTAAAAAAAAAACTAAAATGCATCATTAAAATATCTTTTAAGCACTTCAATTGATAGAGTTAAAAGAACAACAATCAATTATGTTGTTGATGGTTCACGTCTTAATAAAATATTTTTCATCAAATTTATTAGCGTACGAGCAACCATCCTGTTGCGTCTTTTATTGAAGATATTCATTTAGAAGACTAGATGAATACTACTTAAGTTTATCTCGCTTGACTAAAAAGGTTCATTTAGTGGCGGACGATGTTATGTAATGATGGTGCTCATTTAAAGGACCCATTGTAATCTTAAAAAATAAAGGCTCAACATACTATATTGCTAAGAATGATGGAAAGACTTGAGTTGCTGTTGCTGATTGAGATAGAACAACTGCTATTTTACAAAGATACTTGTAGGTAACTTAAGTGATTAAAAAATGTCCTTATATAATAACAAATAATCAACAATGAAAGTTGGACTACTGTTGATGTAACAAATAAATAACTTTTCATATTGTTCCAAGTTCCTTGGCATTTATATGGTTCATAGGCATAAGCTACAACTTTTGGTCATATTTTATAGATAATGTTTAGGAAGAATTTTTGTTAATGCATTATCACCATAATTATATTTTCAATAATCTATCTAAATGTTGTTAATAGAATTATAATCATTATTCATAGAAATTTTATTTTTGATTTCGATGTATGATTGTTGCTTTTGTTTATTAAATGTTGCAATATAACGAATAATAATTTGATTAATGAATATTAAAATGTGACCTATAAGATGTCTAGTGTTCCAGAGTCATTTCAAATGAAGTGTTTTCAAGTACTATTTAACAAATATCACAATTGAGTTCATTATCTGAGAGAGAGGCTTTCATATATGCATACTTTTTTTTTTTTAACTAATATGCTAAAGTTTGTAATTAGAGTTGATGATTGAACTCTTTTTATTTTCAGTGTTGTAGTTAATGTGCAATATTTTAAGTTGCTGATTAGTATTATGGCCATTGGTTTTGTAAAAATTCTATCAATCAAGCACAATTTTTAATGGAAATTTACACGGCTCACATCACCCAAAAGCTTGATAAAAAACTCCAAAAAATTATTCTAGAATGAAAAAAGCGCTGAATCAATAGTTAAATATTTCTTTTGTCACAACATCTACAATGAAATTGAGAAGAACATTTTGAATTCGTCCACAGATGAGCCCAAACTAGCTGATCGAAGTAGAGAAGTGCAAAGCAGGTCTTGTTTCACCCTTCGGCCTTTTTCCACCTTCTTGTAGCTGGCATCAATGGTCATGGCAACGGCGACTGCATTCACTACCTTTGTGGGGCTAAATCTTATTAATCCCCAGTTTCAGCAATACATGCAGTTTGTTCAAACTTGATAAATCGCCTTAGATTTTACAATTTCATTCTTCCGGAATATTTATGACTCCTACAACCATTCATGCTGCTAGCTTCTTGTGCCGTTTAAGTGTTCTCGACAAGAGGGTTGTTTCGGTACCAGTATTGTAGTCTATTGGTGCCACTAGAATTGACATTTGGATCCACTAAATAGAAATCTTATCTTTTGTGCTTACTGGTCTCTTAAGCACATATTGTACATCCAGTCTCTCACTTTCACAACCAGAATTGACATTTTGATCAATTTCATAAAATCCTAGATCTTTGCAATACCCGTTTGTGTGATCTACTAGCTAGTTTTTGAATCACTAAAAAGTGATCAATTGTTTGAACTACAGTTTACTTGGGGTAGTTAAGCTTGTGGAAATACTTAACCTATACCCTATATCGTGAATTAAATGACACATAATTACCCATCAATACTCAAAAGACTTTTTCCCTCAAATTTTGATTCAATCCACTTTAAAGGTGATGGCACGCCGGCAAACCTAAGCTGGCGGTTCGCCAGTATAAAGGTCCATTTTTAGAAGGATATTTGAAAACACTCTCATAAATGATCCCAGACTTTTAAACTTCAAAAGATTAAATAAAATCAATAAAAAATGTACTGAAAGGACATAATTAAACTGCCATCAAAATGCATAAAGTAATAATACAAAAATAATAATGGTCGTTCATACCATCAGTGACAAACATTATTCTTGGCAGGTGGTGCTATGGTTGTTTAAAATAAATTGTTTAACATTTAGAATTTTGACTGATTTATGGAATCCCTTTGCAGCCAAAGAAATGCTTGAGCTGTGGATAGAGTATGAAGAAAATTCTTCTCTAGAGGCCAAAGTTGTTAAGGATTTTGATAAGGTAAGATTTTAGCTTAATGTCCAATCTAGATAACAATTATGCGTTTTCCTTAGAATTATTTTGCAGTTTCTGGTCATTTCTATTTTTATGAAGGTAATTTTGCCTTTCTTGTTCCTTGATGCATGTTATGAAGGCCATCAATGCATTTCCTTCCTCTGTTTTGCTTTGTTAAATAGTTTTGCTTCCTAATTGATTTAATTTCTCAAACAATGTTGTAGATTTAAATAATTTTTTTGCCTCAGTTTAGAAGTAAATTGTTATTTTTTTTTCTCATGCGCTTTTCCATGCTAAGTAAATAATGGCAAAATTTTCTAAGATGGTTTATGTTGAAGTTGAATGAGAGCATATAAATAACCAATACATCAGTAAGGATGCTTCGGTGTGCAATAAAGAAGTTCAAAATATTGTTGTGCGAGTAACTGTGCTTTTAAATTGTTACAAAAAGAAAGATACTATTGGAGTTTGTTTGTAGTGGGATAAGTGTCTCAGGTATTAATAGTAAGAGGGTATCATGAAAACACAAAAGATAAATTTAAAAATTTGCAATTACGTTGGAGGGTCTGATTGTTTGTAGTAAAAAAATCATTGATGTCCAAGTTGAGCGAGGCAAAATAAAATAATGAGGTTTATGTGTGGTAAACTAGGAAGGATAAATTGATGTGATTATTCAAGTGGGGGCATTTAGAGTTCCATCTATTCAAAACAAGATAATGGAAAATTGGGTATGATTGGTAGGTTTATAATGGAATGGGAATATAAACAATGTCAAGGAGGTAGTGCACTTTTTATGAAATTTTCTGCTGATATAAATTTTTATTTTTTAGTGTGTATGCTAATTATATAATTATTATTAGCGATGACAACAAAGAAAAGGAATTACCTAAAATAATATTCACTACAAAGTTTTAAATCAAAGAACTTTGCAGTCTCAAATACTTCTTTGGATAGAAGTTACTAGGTTAGAAAATGGAATTTTCATTCTCAATAAAAGTATGTTTAGGTTTTTTTTTTCGAGCAACAAAAATGATTGATTGCAATCCATGCGAAATTTTAACAGCAAAAGTTAGAAACTTGACACAAAGATAGAATGATCAGATGTTCACATTGGACAATACGAAGGATTACTTAGAAAACTAATTTATCGATCTTATACAGTCATATGAAACTGCGAGGAGTCAAGAAGTAGCTTGAATTTCTAATCGATGTGGGCCCTAGGCTAGTTCTCCAAGAGAGTCGGTAGGAAACCCTAAAGACTAGACCCTATGCTCTAAGAAGAGGAAGAGTCCTCACCAAAAATAAGGTCAACAATCCTCACAAAACTCAAATGAACAAAAAACCCCTAATACAATAAACGACTAGATATTAATAATCAACAAAGGACCTAAAACTAATAAAACAAACAAACAAATTGCTATTAGAAGTGAGCAACAACTCTAGCCCTAGAGAGAGGGCTTACCGGCCATCCCCCGCTTGGACCAAATTGGTCTGACTTCCCTTTCCGTCCCACGTCAATCTATCTGGGTTGGTGGAGCTCAAACCTCATATGTCAGGTCGACCTCATTGGAGGTGGCGGAACTGCTATAACCTCCCGAGATTGGAGGGCCTTTGACTTCCAACACTTGTCTCCTCTGTGACATAGCTAGGGTTTATATTTGAGAGATGAAAGAGGGTGTATGAGTTTGATTTATGGTGCAAAAAATTATTTAGGATTTTAAAAATCTGTAAGGTGGAATTAGGGTTAGGTTAAAATTTAGCTATGGTTTGGTGGGTTTAGGTTTGGGAGGTGAAAGAGGGTGTATGAGGTTGATTTAGTGTGTAGAAAAATTATTTAGAGCTGCTGATTTTGAAAATAGCAAGGGGAATTAATGTTTGGTCAAGATTTGACTATGATTTGGTGGGTTTAAGTTTGTGAGGATGGAACTAGGGTTACGCTAACTTTGATAAGCAGGGAGGATTGGAGAAGATTCAACAAGAGCAACTAAGAAAGCAATTCAAGACAGGAAAATAAAATAAGAACAAAGACGAGATGTATTAATGAAATAAAATATACAAGATAAAAGAGTTTCCTAATCTGACAACCGATAGGGATACAAAAATTACCACTCGAATGATTGGCAAAGGAAGGTGAATCAGGCTGTCACCATCAACAATTGTGGGATACATTTGCTACCACGCAACATCGTGGATCTAGACTCATCTCCATCTGGGAACCATAAAAGGGAGCACAGACTTTCACAATAAACAAATGCATATTTATAATCAACTGTCGACCGTTATTTTTTTTGTGAAAGGAATGAGTTTTTGTAAAATATGAAAATAATTTTAATATAAATATAATTTTTAAAAGTAAAATTTTAATTTACAGAATAAATGAGAACAAACGAGTCTCACACATTGAATAGTTTGGATGAATGAACGTGATACTACAAGTAATACACCACCCTGAAGGATAAGCATACCACTTGTCAGTAGACTTAACTACCTAAACTAAGGAGTTTGTGAAATCCGTTTTGTCTGCAAAACGTTGTATGTATGACCGGTATGTTTCCCTATCTAATATAAGGATTAGATAATGTTTATTTTACCTGTGTTCCAAGTTCCCTATAAAGGCAAACCCTTATAGTTATTACATCTTAAATGACCGGGGTCACTTAAGAAGTTTTTCAATTAAGATCAGTGGTTTTGCTTTCAAGATTTCAAAGTTTAGGTTTCCAAGATTGGACACAGGAAAATCAAATGGGAGTGGCTCAAAGAGGAACAATTATTTTAAGGAATCCAAAGGAATGAATAGTTGGGTATATCACAGATCCAGAGGAAACTCTGGTGATTTCTCAACTATCCAATTGTTTGAGTTTATGTCTTTGAAATGATGTTATTTAATGTTTAATCCTGCGATTTCTTTTAGAATTTATGACTTACATTCGCACGATACCTAATCGTGCAAATAGCCTAGAAAGATAGGAGGATTTATACCGTACCGGACGGTAACCTCGAAATCCTAAAAGTGTTAGGACTTATAATTGTACAGCAGGATTGTCCAAAAGCCTAAAGATAGGGTGAGGATTTACATTGCGCTAAGCAAACCACCTCGAAGTCCTATGACTTGTTATTTATACTAAGGAAAATGTTTAGTTGACGTGAACTTGTTGTACTGTTGTAGATCATCATCTCCTGTCCGCTACATGCTGGTCGTGCTGCCCACGAAGACTTGCTTCATGTCCCATGTAGTAGTAGTTTCAAGTTTAGTGTCTTATATGTGAATGTGCAGTACTGTTATTTGATGACTTACTGCTGTATATCTCCTAAACCAGACTAAGAAAACTGAAATCGACCCACAGAGACTCGAAACAAATCGTAGAAAAAAAAAGACAAACAAATAAAACAAAACACATCACATATAAAAGACCAAGGGCGGGCGATTTATATGTGACATTGGAAATGTCCACAATTGTCAGGAGGATTTTAGTGTAAGATTTAAGCTCAAATCCCAGAGCATTGAGTTTCATTTTAGGTCAAATTATGAAGAGAATTTCATTATTTTATTTTATTAAATCAGTCATGAACCACAGCCTAGTGAATACCATGTCCATTGCTTTAACTAACTTGTGAATTAGGGTCGTGCCTAATTTCAGTGCCTATTTGAAAATTAGGTAAAAGAACTCACCTAGGGTGCGCTCCTAAAATCTAGATTGCCTACACTTTAACTTGAGCTTGAAGTGTTTTAAAGTGTTCTTTCTTTAATTAAGTGTTTTCCAACTACTTCTCGAACATATTTTGATCAAACTTAGCTCACTATCAGACTCTTAAGACATAG
Organism: Phalaenopsis aphrodite; assembly: GCA_003013225.1. Taxonomy (NCBI): domain Eukaryota; kingdom Viridiplantae; phylum Streptophyta; class Magnoliopsida; order Asparagales; family Orchidaceae; genus Phalaenopsis; species Phalaenopsis aphrodite. Next base: position 1,444,071 of record NEWO01000027.1, read on the forward strand.
GGGGTAAACCTATAATTTTGACAAAAATGTTCTTGAAATGTGTTTCAATACTAATTAAAATAATTAAGCTTAAGTTTAACCAATATTTAGGGGTTCTAATTGATAGCATATTGATCTTTCAATTCATGTCTGTAACTCTTGAATCATTTAAGCTCTTATTTTCTCCCAATTCTCAATAATTCTCACAATTATAATTTTATATTTCTTATGTAAAAGGAATGGTGAATGTTTGCTACCCTATTTCTCCTTGGGTTTCAATCATCTCAACAAACTAAATATCGTTTTTTTTATTCCCTCCTCTTTCTTTTTATTTTTTAAGGCCGTAAATCAATCCTAAAAATAATTAAATCAGAAATTCTCATTTTTAACTTAACCGTTGTAAAAAAAATCAACGAATAAGGGAGGCTGACTCACTTCTAAAAAAACAAATCAGCTAATCAAGGGGCAAAATCGCAAGTGAGTTGGCCTAAAGGCGTTTAAATTCTTTCAAAATAAAGATCAAATCAACCCCAAAAAAGTGCATAAATGCCTCCAAAAATCTGCACTTAAAAGTGCCCTATTCAATGTATAAAAGTCTCAAAATACAACTTAAAACTTTAACGAATAAGGCTTCAAAATGCAACTTAAACTTTAACGACTAAAGCTTCAAAAAGGATGAATAAGACTTTAAAATGCAACTTAAGACTTAACGAATAAAGCTTAAAAAATGATGAATAAGGCTTCAAAATGCAACTTAAACCTTAACGAATAAAGCTTCAAAATGCAACTTAAACTTTAACGGATAAAGCTTCAAAATGTAGCCCAAACATCACTAAAGAGAGCTTCAAGTGCAGCTCAAACACCACTAAAGGGAGCTTCAAAGTGCAGCCCAAACACCAGGGAAAACAACAGCCTAGATTAGTGTCGAATACATCTTAAAAATAGCCAACAAAACCCCTCATAAACAGGGCAAAACTGCAGCCCGAATCAGCCCACAAAAGCATTTTCAAAAGGTTCCAAACAGCAGCCAGCTCAGCCTAAAAGACGTGTTTTTAAGAGCACCGAAATGCAGCAAATTCAACCCAACATATGCATTTTTGGAAGCCCCAAAATCATATATATATCCGCTCCAAACTCACCAAATTAAATATGAGAAGTTTCAGATTTTTCAAATGAGCATAGCACCATAACTTCTCAACATTTGTAAATGCAACATAAAAGCTTTCAGATTCTTGCAAATAACACACCTACAACTTTCAGATTTTTTTGCAAAAGTGGGGCATCACAACTTTTCAACATTCGTAAATGTCACAAGAAAACTTTCAGATTTTTGTAAAAGTGGTGCATCACAACTTTCATGAATTACTGCATAGGAATTTCCCCTACATGCAATGTCGTATGCATTTTTAATAAATCAAAACATAAAAAATATCCATTCCAATAAAATACATAGAGCTAGCAATGAGATAAATTAGAGGCAATTTACATGCATACCACATAATTTGTATGTGTTCACATACAGCTCGATAATTTTAATGTGATATGGAAGATTGGGTGGCATAAATGTAAAAAACAATTTTGGTGTTGGGTTTGTAAGTACATAGGAATTGGGTGGTATGTATGTAAATACGAAATTGCGATGGGGTTGGGTAACTACATAAGATTTTATGTGGAATGCAAATTCTCATTGATAAACTCATGATACATAAGTATTATAAGTGAAGTATTGGGTATCATATAAATAAATGCATAAGAATTTCTTGGTGCCGTATGTAAACCTTCCTATTTTATTTCTTGCACAACATTCCTCCAAAATTAAAATCTCAAACCTATTTGAGCAAAATTCATCTTCCAAAGATTCAAATGATAGGGTATATTGATATTTCAATATATTTAGAATCAAAGAATGCATGTAGCCTTAGCCACCTGGATTGACTATAAATTCCAGTATATACATATTTCCTTGTCACAGCAATTCTATGAAGGATGCCAATAACGAGGGTTACTTCAATCGCTCCCTCTCATGTCCAAGGATGCACGATGAAAGACAATAAGCTTAATTTTTTTTTAACACCCTCGAATAGCATCAAGCATGGAAGTATGTAATCACATAAGATTAGGCATGAAACACATATAAGAATTGTGCGCGACGTATGTGAATGCCCCAACATGTGCATATCGAACCAATATCTACACCGCAAAACTGTGTTCAAGAACCTGTATTGGAATCTAAATAGCTTTGATGATAATACTTAAAAGTGTGCTAAACAGAGAATGCTAAGGTGAATCCATATAAACCACATTGCCTTAAAGGAAAAGATTGTCATATAACAAGGTGATGCTTAAATGAGCGGCTTTAGAAAATAATGTTGTATAAGGGATCCTTGCTTATGTTAACCAAGTGTAAAAGAAAAACTTAAACGACACATAATATTGCCTCTTTGTTATCAAATCAATAATGAATCATAAAACAGTGAAGCTAAAGGGATCAAGCTGAATCAGTAAATGTCCAGCAGAGCCATAAGAACATCAACCAACCAGCAAAATATTCGAGTAGGTCAGGAGGGCCTTGAGAAACCCATAATAGTATCGAGCAGCCAAGCAAGGATACCGAGCAATAGTGCCGAGCAACTGAACAAGAAATTCACTCAAGCCAAGATTTTGACAGCACCTCCACCCTCCTCTTGAATTTTCGGCCAACCCTAAAGACCGCCCCAAGGTGCGGTTTTATAGGAAAAAGAGAGAGGAGCAGCCACCTACCAGCCCTAATGGTGGCCGAATAGGATGGTGGGAGAGGAGGAGAAGCATTTAGGGAGAAAGAGAAGTAGGCCTCGGGAAGATGAAGGGTCGGCCAGGTGGAGTTTCGTCTTTGGAGAGCAGCTCGGTCGAGCGGCCCGTGAAGAAGAGGAGTCGGGCGAGGAGGCTTCCGAGCTAGGTCACGTTTGAGTGCTGTCGATCATGGGAGAGGAAAAATCGAGCTTGGCTGCTTGCTAGGGCTCGCGAATTGGAAGAGAAGAGGGCGAGCCAGGGCTTCGATTGAGCTGCGACTGGGAAGAAGGGAGGGGTGTGTGTGCGGTTTAAGTGAAATGGAGTTTAAAATAAGGATTTCTTTTTTTTATTTTGAATATTTTATTTTATTATTTCTTTTTTTTGTATTATATTATTTAATTATATTAATTAATGTGCGATTTATTCGTGCTCGAAAACCTAGCAAAGTAGGTATCTTTTCTGGGTAAAATTGACGCTCCGGACGTGCCGACGTACAGTCCGTTTCGTCATCCGGGGTCATTCAGACGAATTCATTGATTTGCATGCAATTTGTTCGTGTGTAGAATTATAACAATATGAGTGTTCTCCCTAGCTAAAAACGATGTCCCGGACGCGCCGGCGCAGTCCAATTCATCATCCAAGGTTGTTTAGACAAATTTATCGATTTGCGTGCGCAAATGTATCAAAGTCATAATTGGTTTCCTATGACTTTTAAATCCTATGGGAACTCTCTTTGGGTCTCCAAATGCTGGCCCTTAACCACTCGATCAAACGATGATGATTTGAGACCACCCAGATGAGACACCACAAGAGAGTCATGAAGTGGTTCAAATTTCTAAAAAGGGTGGATCCTAGGTTTAGTCATCTAAGATAGTCGATAGGGAAGTTCTATGGCTAGATCCTAGGCTCTATGAAGAGGAGAAATGACCTCAAAATGAGGTCAACATCTACAAAGAAATCTAATAAAACTAAGAGATCGAAATAATTTTGTTACTATTAGGAGTGGGCGGCAACCATCCCTCACTTGGACAAAACCGGTCCAGGGTCCCCTCCCCGCCTCGTGTCATCGACGACATTCATAGGATGTGAAAATCATTCATAGGTACCACACTGCACCACATTCATACAACATACTTAAAATAAGATTGATTTGTGAAGTATTCAGGTTTGAGTGGAAAAATTTATGCCCATTATGTCAAGCAAATGGCACAATAAAAAATGGAATCCTGATGTTTGTGTTTGAGGGTTAAGCACAATCTAAGACATACTCATAGGCATGATCACAGTATTTAAGCCTTGTTACAGAATAATCATATTCGAAGCATAATTTAGATAGCACTTAGACTAAACTATCTTCTTTTGAGCCGTCAAATATCATGGATATGTAATCACTAAACTTGCTTTAAAATTGTCTGTACATTTATTTGTTATCTTTATAGCATGTGCTTGCTATTAGAAAGCTTTGTAGCGAGCAGTTACAAAGAAAAATTAATTTGTCTTATACAAAATGTATGAGAATTGCAATTTGTATAAATAATGTTCTTTGCTCAAACATTGGTAGCATACATCTTGAAATTGGTGATTTTATCAATGTTTACATTGTAGATAAACCCATTCCTAATTGCTAAAGGCTTGTTTGGGATCACTTTTATTTTTTTTGTTTTTGCTTTTATTTTAAAAATATATTTGTTTAGTACATTTATTTTTGCAAGTTTTTTTTTTTTTTAAAATAAATTAGTTTATATTATAAACACTCAAAACATCTAGAAGTTATTTTTGATTTTTTTTTTTAAACAACTAAACATGTTATAAAATACCAAAATTGTTTTATTTCAAATAAAAATAAAAATAAAATAAAATAAGTATAAAATTAAAAATTAAAAGAAAAAGTCAAATGTGATCCCATTCATCCCATAAATAAATTTGGCTTGACAATACTTTGTCATCTGAAGACTGTTTCTCTTGATGCAAACTTTTTGTTATTAGTGCTGCTATTCTTAGTTGGCCAACTGAATAGTATGTATTAATTGAGTATTTAATATACACTGCAGCATTATAATATTTATTTTCTTTTGTGTTACATTTTTTTGTCTTACAGGTTGAAATGATACTTCAAGCATTAGAATATGAGCAAGGTATGGGTCTGCTATGGTTCAGCTTATTTAATTCATAATGTAGCACAATTTTCAGAACTATTAATCCGCAATTTTGTAAAGCTTCTAACATTACAGTTCCTTTGTGTGTGGGAGTTGAGATAATTTCCCTTGGGTGTTGGAAGGGAAACTTTTGTTGTAGACTCCTGACATTGTTGTTTTTTTGCACTACTCGTGTTCATCCTAAGTATAAATTGCTGCTTTGTAAAGAACTTACCAAGCCTTCATGAATTAAGAAGTCAATGTATGCTTTGTGGGAAGAATATAGCGTTATCACTTGTAAGACAGTTTTTGTTGGGAAAAAATCCTTTAACAAAAAATGACTTAGAAAAGCTCAAACAGGTATCAAGGCAGTGTTGCATTCTTGAGTAGGAAAGCACGAGGGATGAACTGAAATTACAGTTTTGTTCAATCCATGATTTACCATTTACTTTGTCTTGGAACCATACATTTCGTGGTGTAACCAATGACCGAGTTCGAATAGGATCATTTAATGAGCAAGTTTCAACCATTACGCGAGCTGCTTATTCAATTTGGTTTTTAATGCTGTATCCATAGATCTTGCAGTTGTTAACTTGCATATCGAACACCCAAACATCCATATTTATATATATACCACCCAAATTTTAAAATCACATCAAAAATACCACCAACACTAGCTTTTAAAAAATGAAATACACTTTTCCATGGAGGTTTATGATACCGAGGCGTTATATGTGTAAGTGTCAAACTTTGGGTGTTAGAAATGTAAATACATAAGAATTGTGTGGTGTGTATGTAATTTTCCTTTATAAAATTATTGTGACTATTTACACCCTATGTTTATTTAGATTTTTTTTTAGATCCGGTAATCTTAGAGGCTCTAAAAAATATTTAGTTGATTCATTGTTCCACTTTAAAAGGAGATGAAAAAATCACCATTACAAGTTGATGCTAATGTTCAAGTATTCTCGTTTTGATAAAAACACAGTAAGTCCGTTTCATTTGTTAATTTGTATCTAATGGAATATAATGTTCTGTTATAGCTTCCTCAAAAGAACATGATTACAGGATGAACGATAAGGAAAAAGAAGTCCAACTGACAAGGGACTAAATGAGCTATAAAATGAGTTGTAATTGAGGAGATTATAAATAATATTTGAATAATTAAAATCAGGACTGATTTGCAAATATAAATTAAGTGGGGGCTTAATTATAAATGGCAATTTTGAAATTTAAATGTGTGGCAGCTAGACGATAATAGATGGAGAGGAGGGTCGAAATTCACTCAACTTATTTCTTACTTTTTGAATTGATCATTTTTCAATGAGAGAATCTCAGTATAAAAATGATATTGAAAATTTAAGATAAGGCTTCCTAAACTTTTGCATTGTGGCTATATATGAGTATGATTGCATTTTCTATAAATATGTGGCTGATGTAACATGGTATGTTGGAATCAAAGAAAAACCTTCTCCTAAAACTTCTTTCTTTCTTTTTTTTTTCATAGACCAACTTTTTCAAATTTATGGCTTTTGCAGTAGCCTAATAACTAGCTGGATAACATTTCTTAGCGTTTGCTATTTTTCCAAGTTCTTGCTGTTGTGAGGGTCTACTATCAACCATCGAATAGCCTCTGCCTATTGTTGCCAACCGCCCCCCCCCAAAAAAAAATCATTAAAGTAGTAAAATAATTGCTGTTTTTCAGTAATCCAAGAGCAATTACAGTGGGCACACTTGCAAATTTTGAGGAAAAGTTAATAAAGGAATTTTAATTTTAACTCCATAATGTATTTCATAGAAAGCCCAACTCTTTGTCCTAGGAAAATTCCTACTAGTTCCAAAAGGTTTTGACACACCCAATTTAGGATCATCTAGATTATCTTTTGAGGTTATAAAATCTTAACTCTGCATTTGAGATCTTATATTCTTGCAAATGATTCTCTTTGAAAATCCTAATTTCTTCTTGCTTCGCAAGGCTTTCACTCTTAAGGAGAATAGTTAAGTAATTTTATGCAAAACACCAAAAACATTTCTTCTTTTATTTTCTTGCCTTCGATTGTTAAATTCGGTTTACAATATGTGTTTAATTGTAACAAGTTTTTCCTTATTGTATATAGTATTTTTAATGATTTACTTATTTTTATATTTTGGGACTAATGTTTGTTGTGTTTTTCTTTCATTAGAAAATAGAGTATGTTACCCTTGTCATTTTTCTTCATCTCTTTTATATCTCTCTTTTTAATTTATGTTTGCATTTCCTATTATTTGAGCATATGGCAACTGATCATCTTGTTGTTTAGCAGTGTTAGCATTAAAGAGTTAATGGACAAAATGTTCCAAATTATATATATGCCTGGTGGTGCAAAAACTAAAAGTTTATTGTTACACTCTAAAGTATATCAGGATTTTTGGTTAGGCATTTTTAGGCAGGACTTTAGGGGTTCTCTTTTAGCCATTGCGCATGTCAGCTTTGTTGATTATTATATTTTTTCTCTTTTTTATCCAAATAATGTTTGACATTTGATTTGTGCTGTACCTTTTTCACTAAATCATAATAAAATTGTTTTGCTTAAAAAGGAAGATATTTTGTGGAGATATGTAAGAGAGAGATGGGAAGAGGGGTTTTAGATTGGATTCTCGAGCTTTGATTAGATTTTTTAGTTGATTGGTTGATACAAAAAGTCAAAATATTTGTTCGACTTGGGTAAAATAGTCTTTAGAATTATTAATTGCTCTTCCCAACCTTCTTTGTTTTGCTTTGCTTCTAGTGGCGCGCGCTCGCGCACACACTGTGAACACCACCTCTATTTAGTAGATAATAGAATCTATAATTTTAAGATTTTTTCTGTGCTTTTAGATTATAGGCAAAGTTGGTATTTAAAACAAGGTAAGAGCATGAGTTCTTATGAGTTTGATGCTAGGGATCATGCACTAACTACGACCAAGAGATGATACTTCATATCTCATAACTTAATTTCAGAATACTTATTATTGCATAGATTTAGGATTAGAATGTATATATGTTGCACCGACGGCTTTTTTTTTCCTCCTTTACTCGGGTTTATTGCGGAACTTTACGGAGTCCATCCTTTGCATTTATTATTTTTATGTGTGTTTACTTGCATGTTGTGTGCTGCTTTTATATGCTATATTTATGTTATTTGTTCGGGCTGCTCTTTTAATAAACCTATAATTCTCTATAAAATCCTAACAGATTTGCAAACATAATCTTAATTTTTTTACTTTTTTTTTAATGCAGAACAAGGAATGAATTTGGATGAATTTTTCCAGTCTACTGCAGGTATATGTTTAATCCCAATTTATTGACTGCTATTAGTCTACTGATGATAGTTAGCTCCTAAGCTTTTGGTTGAAGGCCTATTGCTAGTAAGCATACAAGATCAGTATAATTCATGCAGTTTCCATAATGGGTTTCATATTTTTATCAATAAAATCACTTTCATCTTGGATAAGCTCTTTCATAGTGGAAGAATTTATGTGCCCTTTTTTTTTGGAAGATTTTCATACCACAATTTTTATGTATTTACATAACTGACACTTAAACTTTAATTTTTACATACGTACCATCTTACCCATGCTTTAAAAGGTGTATTTTATTTTTTAAAAGTCAAAATGGTGATTTTTTTTATGTGATATGAAAAATTTGGGAGGCATAATTGTAAAAACTATAGTTGTTATACTTGTAAATACATTGGATGAAAATATGGTTGTCTTGTTTCGTTCATCATTTTTCTAAACCCTGAATCGGAACCAGAACTGAGATAACCCCAGCATTATACTTTGTACAGCAAGATGTTAAATCTCAAAGTAGTCCCCTGGCTTTATCGACCAAGTTAATTCTAGAGTATCATATTTCGCGATTTTAGTCCATTGACCAACCAGAATTGATCCAAAATGCTTTCTCGAGGACTAAATTGAAATCAATTTTGTATCACAATTTTTACTGATGGAATTAATTTTGTATAGTCGTGGGATTAAATTGCAAAAATGTGATATTTTAGGAATAAACTAGCCTCATGTAAATAATTTTGGGACTATTTTGAGATTTCTATCTTACCACTAGATGAAGTTCAACTCCACTATGATTTTAAGATTAGAAATAGTAGCTCCCAGCAGAGACCTGAGCTCATCCAGGAAGAGTTATCTGAGGGATAAGGAGGGTTTCTCAAGCATCAGATTCTACAAACAACCTTTGCTGTTAATTTTTTTTTTATAACATTAATTCACATCAAAATTTATAGGTAAATTTGCACACAAAACACATAATTGTTAAGAATTTACATATCTAACACCTAGACATTCCATATAGGTGTATTTCACTTTTAAATAGTTATTAATAGTAGTATTTTGTTATCTGATATTAAAGATTTTAGTGCTACGCGTGTAAAATAGGAAAATTTATATACATTCTACATAATTCTTAAGAAACCCTTTGAACATATTTAATAACATTAATTTATATTAAAATTTATAGGGGAATTTATGTACATAACATAATTTTTTTAAGAATTTACATATCTAACACTTAAACTTTCATATTTGTATTCATAACACTTTGGTTTTATAAACCTCTGCCTGTAAACTAAGGGCTTCATACATTCCACTCAATTTTTATGTATCTAACCCCCCCTAAACTTCAATTTTTTCACATATATACCTTATCTATGCATGTAAAGGTGAATTCCACATTTTTAAAAAGTTAAAATAGTAGCATTTTTAATGTGATATGAGATTATGGGTGTCACAAATGCAAAAAAGCAAAGTATAAATATTAGATATATAAATACATAGGAATTGGCGGGCATGCATGTAAATGCCCCATTTTTTCTTATATCTGTATGTTCTTATAACTCTATGCGGTCTTCTTTCTATGAAGTCTCTCTTATAGTTTTGTAGCTCCAAAAGACATTATCTAACATAACTATTCCAACAGAGAGTTTATATTTGTCCCTTATGCAATGTGGCCATTTGAAGCTGCTGAAAAAAAATGATGACCTGTTCTTTGAAGAAATATTTATTTATTTATTTTCTTTATTTGTGAAGCAAAATAATATTTCTGTAGTGCTTTTTCTCCATCTGCAGGGAAGTTTCAGACTGATGTTGGCAGAGCTTGGGCAATGGAAATCAACTCAAGGAGGAAAAAGCCAGAATAGCTCTCTACATAACATTTATGGTAAATCTCACAACTTTGGCTGAGAAACTTCATCAACTATTTTGGTTCATCGAGTATTTTCGGGCGGCTATAACTTTTTGTAAAATTAATTTTAAATGAATATAGGAAATAAAAATATATACTATTGTTTGAAATTAGCATTCATTAATAAGATTGCTCGGACCATCATTTGATATTGAGGTCATTAAAAGTATAAAATGAATTTTCTCTTTCTACACTTTGAAATTGAGTTAGAGTCAAATTCTAGCCACTATTGAATGATTTTTCTCGTTCTACACTTTGAAATTAAGTCGAGTCGAATTCTAGCCACTATAGAATGATTTTTTTCGTTCTACATTTTGAAATTGAGTCGACTTAAATTCTAGCACTATCAGCTTGAGCTATAACTAAATTAATTAATCGAGTTTGAGCTTGAGCTCGAGTTTAGCTTTATGAGTTCAAGATGACTTTGAGCTGACTTCTTTGTTATGATAGAGAGAAAATAATATTAATTCAAGTTATTGTCATAATAAAATTACAAATATAATGGATACTTAGGAGGTAAATAATAAAAATTTCGTTGATAGAAAATATAATACATCCAAATTTGAAAGTCTTTAATAATTTATAGATACATTTTCTAAATTTAATCTATTTTGAGTGTATTTATATTCATATTTTTTAACGAACTAGCTCACGAGCTAACGAACTAAGTCGGGACTAGCTTGTTAGGTCATCAATCTCAATTTGCGAGCCACTTATCGAGTCAAGCCTAGCCTGAATCAGCTTACGAGCAGCTTGGTTTAGTTACGCCCGTGGATGCCACCTACCAGAATTGGGATGGAGCGGGCGAGCAAGAAGGAAATTTAACCTCAAGTGATCTCATGCTAATAGAAGTCTTTATCATAAATCACAAATTCCATAAGATTATCACCATTTGAGCAACTTCAACAATCAATAGAACAGAATAAAAAAAGACAAATCAACTTAACAAACATACTTTATTTCTTATATCTTCAACCTATTCCATAAAAACAAAAACACATTAACAATAACCAAAAAAGACCCCAAATAAACCACAAATACAAGATCCTAAAAACACATTCATGGAATCTCTGAATCCATAGTAACCTCACTACCCAACTTAGAATACTCTACCCCAAATTTATTCATCTTCAATCCTCCTCCATTCTTACACTCAAAGTAGAACACAACTACAACAGCCAACTCAAACAATTTCACCACTGCACCAACAACAAAAAATATGCCCAAAATCACCATTTCCTTACTTTCAGATGAAGAGAAATGCATCAGTGGAGGCAAGCAAGCAACCAAATTCAACAAAATCAATATAAAAGCAATCAAAATCCCTTTCCATCTCCTCCCTTTCATCATCTCTGTCGCCTTCACTATTGCAGCCAGTCCATTTATACCTCCTCCTCCTCCTCCTTCCTCTTCTTCTACTGAAACCACAACACTAAGTAACCAAATCATAGCTAAATACGGATATAAAATCACTCCTAGCATCAGAAGAACAAAACTCACTGCAACTCCTGCAAAATTCACTGAAAATAATGCAATTCCACATGTTAACAAAAAGCTTATAAAAACACTCATATTCCCGAAGATGGCGACATAGAATTGAGTGATCAGTGCACCCTTCCATGTTCTTCTGAACTTAGACAACAGTTCCTTCAACTCTGGTTGCTTCTTATCAGCATAAGCCATGCAGATAAAGCATAGTGTTAAAGCAAGTAAAAGAGTGGAGAGGAAGAAGATGGCAACGTAGAAGACTGTTTCCTTTGCTGTTAGCTCTCTGATCTCAGTTAGTATGACAGTTAGGGTTTGGTAGAAATCTGGGTCTTGAGGATTCAGTTTAGAGAGAGAGATTAGGTTTTGCTGCAGGTTGGTGATGATGGGAATGATTGCAGAAGATTGGAAGAAGGATAGGAGGAAGAAGGTGGAGTAGAAGAAGATGTAGATGAGAGCAGGCTTCCAGTTATTGGTGAGGAAGATGAGAGCTTCCCATATGATTTTGAGAAGATTTGAGGGTTTTGGTGGATTGGAAGTAGCCATTAGGGTTTCGTTTTTGCTCCTTTTTTTTGTGGCTTTCATGGAGTTTTTGGTTTGGAGGATTTATTTATGAAGGTTTTGGTTGACTTTGGAATAGTCTTCAAGTCTTTCTTCCTTGGAGGAGAAGATTAGGTTTTGGAGAGTTGGTCATGGTTAGGTGGTAATAGGGTTATTTACATAAATATCATATAGTTTTTTGGTATTTATATGATATTTATGTAAATAACTCTAAATTTTCACTATATTAACTTTTAAGAAGCGAGATGCACAATTCCATGCATGGGCTAAGTGGCATATACGGAAGCAATTGAAATTTTAGTGTTAGATATGTAAATAGATAAGAATTGAGTGGTATGCATGTAAATCTTTCATAATTATATTACTTGACTTTGAATAGTCTAAAGTCTTCATTTGTAATGGTCTAAACCTTCGTTTCCAAGAGAAATAAATAAATATATATATTGGCACGTGAAGTTGGTGGATTCTAATTATAAGTAATTAAAAAATTAATTATGTTCATATTATGAAAATTATAATCTTTACATGAAATTAGTTTTTACTTAATATTATATATTAATTTATAATTATACAATATTTAACTTAAAATATTTTAAATATAATAAAAAAATATTAAATTATGAGAACCAAAGTTATTGATAGGGGTGTAAACAACTCGATCACGAACGAACAAAGCTTCTGTTCGGTTCGATTGAAATTTAGTTTGTTTGAAATAAGCTCGTGTTTGAATTTGTTTGTGAATTAACTGTTCGTGTTTGTTTTTTAACGAACGAGCCAAACACGAGTTGTTCGCTAACGACGAGTCAGTTTGACATACCTAATATTAATATATATAAATAATATATTATGTTAATTATATAACTTATATTATATAAATATATAATATTTATATTAGTATTTTGCTACTATAGTTTATTAATATATTATTATTATTAATTTATTTTATATTATAATTATATAAAATTTAATCTTTTAAAATATCATAAATTTTTATATATAATTTTTTTTATATTTTGAACAATAACGATTCGAACACGAACGAACACATTACTATTCGTGTTTGATTTGTTTAACTAACGGAACGAAAAAAGATTGTTCATGTTTATCTCGTTTACTTATCGAACGAATCGAAGATGAACTCATTGACGAACCAAACACGAACCATTCGTGAACAACGAGCTTTTTTTGACCGCCCTAGTTATTGATAAAGTCCCAAATGCTACAATTTCATTTAAAGGAATTTACAAAGGAAGATTTTGGGTGCCGCCAATCAATTCTTATGCATGTATATATCGAACACCTAAACTATAAGCATGCTTTTATTCATTAATGCTACAACTATAGTACATATTACGCTCATTTGCATACATACCACCCAATTCTAATGTATTTATACATCTAACACAAACTTTTATTTTTTTTACATTTATATCCCCCAAATCTCTCATGTTACAAAAAAATACTACTATTTTCATTTTTTCATGCATAGATGAGGCGGCATACATGCAAAAACTATAGTTTAGGTGTTAGATTTATAAATACAAAGGAATTAAGTGGCATTTATGTAAATTTTCCACATATAAATATAAATATTTACATATTATTGTAGACCTCAACAAAACAAATATGTAAATAAAACATACAAAAATCAAAACCATCCCTACATCTGCTTCCAAACTTCAGAACCCAATGGTTCCTTTGGCCTTCACTGAACTTCCAGGCTCTTAAATATTCGCCGATGAGCTCCCTCCGTCCGCCGCCATTTTCACCGGCTCTGCTTACAGCACCGAGTCAACTCAGTATCTCGCGACACAACCGAGTCATTGTTAGCCGTTCCGATCAGAAATATGAATCAAAATTAGGGTCTTGTGTCTCCTTAGTTGAAGAAATAGGTTGAATGAAGAACATCTTTGAGGTCGAAATCTCCGCGGTCCGGCAACGAGGGAAAAGTTAATGTAGGGAAAGATTTTTTAAAGCTCTCCAGCAGCTGCAAAAATTTCAATTATTAGAAAATATAAACAAGGGAATTTTTTTTCTATTAATATTAATATTTTTATTTTTTAAATGTGAGTCAAGCCGACTCATGACTCAATAAGAGGCTCGTGAACTGAGTTCGATGAGCTAACAAGCCAAGCTTAAGCTAGCTCTGACTCAACACGTTAGCTCATGAGCTAGCTCCTTAAAAAAATAATTAATATAAAATATACTCATATAATAAGACTTTTATCTTTAAATTAGTAAAAATATTTAAAAAAAATATTATTTTACATTATATCAAATGATTTCTTATTGTTGATCTCCTGCCTGTTCATTATATTTATCATGTTATTATAATACTACTTTGAATTAATATCATTTCTCTATTTTATATTAATCAAGCTGGCTTGTACGCCAACTCAAACTCGTAGAATAGATCTCGAGCTCGAGCTTGAACTCAATTAATTAATCAAGCTCAAGCTCCAACTGAGGTCGGCTCCAGCACAACTTAAAACTCGTTTACACCCGTATGCTAGACTTTGAACTCATGATCTTATGACCGGAAACAAAGCAGACATTTAGGGCTCGTTTGACATCACTTTTGTTTTCTATATTTATTTATTTAAAAAAAACACACATTTGATTATGTATCATTTGACTTCTATTTTTTTTTTAAAATTTTAAAAAAATTAGAAATTAAAATATATAAAAATAGAGTATAAAGTGTCAAAATAGTCATCAAATATCAATATCGAGCTTGTTTTAGTCTGACAGTTTATAAAAGTGTCAAAATAGTACCCAAATTCTAGAATTTGGGTACTATTTTGACACTTCTATAAACTCCGTGACTAAAATAACACCACAATGTAAATAATCGGGAACTATTCTGGCACTTCACACTATAGAAATAGCACGGTCGAATAGTTTGAAATTTTTGAATTCAAAAAGTTTGAAAAAAAAAAGGGGGGGTCGAAATAAACATACAGTCTCCAAAATGGGCTGCTCGTAGAGCTCCACAAACTTCTCTCGAAGAATCACATTCATCTCATCAACATCGGAGGCGTGAGTCCAGTACGAATCATGAACTCCTGAAATTTAAAAATTAGCTCCGCTCAGATGAAATTAGCTATAAATATGAAGAGAGAGAGAGAGAACCTGCAACAACCCCAATTCTTATGTAGTTACATATCTACCACCTAAAATTTACTTTTTTTTACATTTATACCATCCAAAATTTTCATATCAAATAAAAAATATCACGAATGCCCGAGAAGGGGGTGCGGGTTGGAGGTAGGAAAATGAAAAATTATCCTCGAAGACGAGATGCACTAAGCAAATTAAATAATACAAGTTGCGAGAGTATCCTGCTCTTGAACCGGATCGGGATAAATAAATCACCCACCCAGATGATTGATGGCGAAAGGAGATTGGGGATGTTGCCACAAACAATGGAGGGATATAGTTGTCACCACCCAACACCGTGGAAGCAAGACTCAGTTCCCATTCGAAAATCACTAAAAGCAGCACAAGCCCTCACAAAACTCAAATGAACGAAAAAGACCCATAATACGAAAAATCGACCACATATTTATAATTAACAAAAGACTTAAGCCTAATAAAAATAAATATAAACAGACGAAAATACTCTTGTTGCTATGAGGAGTGGGCGACAACCCTAGTCTAGAGGGAGGGCGCCAACCCCGCCCCGCGTCAAACTACAGGAGTTGGTGGAGCTTTGACCTCATATGTCGAAGACGCTTCTGACTCCCGCGTCTGGTCGGCACGTTGAACAAAGCAGAGCTGCTTTAATCTCCCGAGATTGGATGGGCTTCAACTTTCAACACTTGTCTCCTCGGAGGAATGACTAAGGTTTAGTTTTGGGAGATGAAATAGGATATATGAGACGATTTATAGTGTAGAAAACATATTTATGGTCACTGATTTTTAAAAATCAGACGGTAATTAGTGTTTTGGGTAGAATTTGGGTAAGGTTTGGAGAATTTTGGTAACCCTCAAATGAATTTAGGGTTCGAGTAGTTCTGATACCAAATGATACTGAAGAAAGAGGATTAGAGAAAATTCAAAAAGAACAACCAAGAAAGCAATCCGAGATGGGATGCACTAATAAAATAAAAAATACAAGATGCAAGAGTTTTCTACTCTCACAACTGATCGGGATATAAAAATTATCACCCGAATGATTGTCGAAGGAAGGATACCCTGGACGTCACCAACAACAATGGAGGAGAGATATAGCTGCCACAACCCAACGTCGTGGATACAAACTCATTCCCATCCGGGCGCCACGAAGGGCACAAATGCACTCAGATGAATGAAAAAGAGCCCTAATACAATAAACGACGACATATTTATAAGCTTCAAAGTACTTAAATCTAATAAAAGCAAACAAACTAAATACCATCGCCGCTATTAGGACGGGGTGGCAACCAGAACTCTAAAGAAAGAGGGACGACTGACCCTCTCCACACTTGGACCAAACCGGTCCGGGGTCCCCTCCCCGCACCCCCATCATGGCATATATGTAAAAAATTAAAGTTTAGGGGTTAGATATGTGAATACATAAGAATTGAGTGGTATATATGTAAATCTTCCCAGTATTTTACCTGCAAAATTCAATCCAGCGTTTCTACAGGCCACAGCAGTCATCATCATATGGGATCCATCCAGGGAATGAATGAAGTTTGGCGGAAAAGCTGTCCGTTGGCGTTTCACCATTACCTAAATGAAAGTATAAATGCATGACAAAGTTGAGATTTTTGAAAGAACAAGATTTATAGGTGGATCCATTTTCAAACATACCAACCCATTCCTATGTATTTACACATCTACCACCAAAATTTTTCTCCTCTTTTTTTTTGTCATTTATACCACCAAATCTTTCATATCACATAAAAAATACCGCTATTTTAACTTTTAAAAAGTGAAATATATTCTTTCATGCATAAGTGAGATGGCATATATGTAAAAATTGAAGTTTTGGTATTGGATACAAGTAAATACATGGGAATTAAGGGGTATGTATGTAAATTTTCCAAAAATAGAGATAAAAATCAACCAATTACCATGTCGGTCTCTCGCTGTAGAGTTAACACTTGAAGAGAAGTTCTGACCTGCAGGAAAAAATCAACCAAAGCAGTTATAATTTAAGAAGGAATGATTGTTAGCTTATTTTAGGCGCATTTAGATGCATACTCCCCACCAATTCCTATGTATTTGCATATCCAACGCCTAAACTTTGTTTTTTACATATATACCCACCAATATCCTTCATATCACATCAAAAATACCACCTATTTAACTTCTAAAAGTGAAATACACCTTTTCATGCATGGGCAAGGTGGTGTGTATGTAAAAAATTGAAGTTTAGGTGCTAGATATGTAAATACATAGGAATTGAGTGGTATATATGCAAATCTTCCTATCATTTTACTCCGCAGTTTGGTCATGGTTAAAACTGAGTTCTTTTGCATTAGGGGAATTTACAATAATACCCCCCAATTCCTATGTATTTATATATCTAACACATAAATTTTATTTTTTTACAGTTATGCCACCCAAATCTTCCACATCACACCAAAAGTAAGACTATTTAATCTAAAAAAAATGGTGAAATACACCTTTTCATGCATAGATATGAAGGCATATATGTAAAAATTGAACTTTAGATGCTAAAAAAGTAAATACATGGAAACCGAGTAGCATGTGTGCAAATCTTTCTTCGCATTTTTCATGTGCACATGTTGCTTTCGAGTGACTGCTCGAACCTGGCCTCTTGAAATTCTTCATTTTATTTTCAATCATTATGCTAAGTGTATGAGCACAATGATAGCCAGCACAATGCTAGTGTGTGTGTATGAAAGAGAGAGAGAAAGGAAGTAGATGAGAGAGAAAGAAGAGATAGAGAGAGAGAGAGAGAGAGAGAGACTTACTAGATGCCTTCCTAACTTATTATATGGCTGAACGACAGGAAGGCCGAGAGGCGTCGTCCACCTCACCGGTTCATTTTCCAAGGCAATCAACTGTTATGAACATGCAAAGTCATATGTTAATAACCGCGAAAAATAAAATAATTTCGAGGCAACGAGAAGAAAGATAAGATAATATTTTACTTAATTTGAATTTCTAAGAGAATATAGGCAGGTGCAGATATGTAAATAAGCAAAAATTGAGCGGTATGCATGTAAATAACCCAATATAAGTAATTCATGGACCATTTTGACATTTTCTTTCTAAATAAACAAACCTTCGCGCATTCACCAAGCCAGTTCATGATGCTTCGGGCAGCTTCAAACATCTCCCCGAGAGCGGTCAACGTAACCTATTCAAATACTAAAGATTAGTCCATCATAAACATCCCATCAAATTGCCCATGCTAATATTTGAGCTCAAATGTTGCCAATTTGAATGAAATAAGATCATTGTTTGTCACCCTTGCAGCATAGCAGGAAGCATTAAATAGCTCGGAATCATCCGGGATAGCGTTTCGTTCCTTTAACCTTTTCTTTATTTGCTCTCGTGCGCCGATGTAGGTGACACCGTAAACGGAAGTCATAACTGTTTGTTTCACCAATTTGCGGTCCACCTAATTCATATAAACAAACCTTGATTACCAAAAGAAAAAACAATTTAGGGGCATTTACATAAATAACCATACAATTCTTATGCATTTACATATCTTACACCTAAACTTTCATATTTACACACATAACATTCGAATATTTGATATCACATCAAAAATAGAACTACTATCACTTTTTGAAAGTGAAACCTGCATTTTCATCCATATGTGCTATATATGTAAATATGAAAGTTTAGACATGAGATATGTAAATACAACATAATTGTGTGTTGCTACGAAGGTTTGGTTAAGAAGGTAATATTTTCTTTCCTTAGTATTTAATTATGCAAAGATTGCAATAAAAGATTACATTGCACAAAACTAGAGTGGATGTTAAAAACAATAGGATGGATGTAATTTGATTATTTTGTTGGGTTTAACTGAAAAAAAGAAATCAGGATATGGCTCCTTGTTATTTTGAGATTTTGGAGAGAACTTTCTCTCATATTGTAACTTATGCATATAGATACCTAAACTAAAAGTTTACATCTTAAAATAGAATTAGTATTATGTTTCATAATAATACAATGCAAAAGTATTCATGAGTTAAAATATAATAAAAAAAAAATCAAGTTAATCTACCATGACATGGAATAAAAGCACTATCACCATCCACAAAATTATCCGAAAAAGGAATAATTACATATAGACGACCTGAAACATTGATATTTACAAATTAACCATCCATGTGATTTTTTTGAACTGCGGAACCGATGTATTTACGTGTGTCATAATCAAAACTATCGAGACTTCGATAAAAATGAAAAATATGGTTTGGGGTTTTACCATGAATTTTGATATTTGAGTGAGAATTTCAAAAATGGATGAAAGAGAGTGGTTGATTACTAAATAGCAAGTTTCGGTTGGTCCTTTATGTAATTGCCCCAACAAAAAAATGCAAATAAAAAGAAAAGGCAAAGCCTTCGCGAAAATGGAAAACGGAAAAAGTTCATAAGATCATACATGACCAATTAGAAGTCGAGCACGAGCCACGTTTGGGTCGGTAGCACTATCTTTTTTGGCATCCTTTTGCATGATTTCTAACACTCTGATCAACAGTTATAACAAGATTATGTCATGCTCAACATAAAAATAAGGAAATGAAGAAATAAATAGCTAATGAAATAAAAATCATTTTTTTCTCTCATGAAAAGACAACAAATAACAATTACAGTTCCTTCTCTAGGAGACTTTAAATTTTGAGTTTCATAAATTTTGCAGATATAACTTCATCAAAATAACAATAGTTAATGCCCATCAAGAGTGCTACATGAGAACTAAATTCTAATTTGCGCTAGTCTTGCAACTCAATTTCCAGCTAAAACAACCTTTCATTTATCCCCTTACCTTCTTATGCATTTGCATATCTAACAAATAAAAAATGATATTTACATTTATAAGACTCGGTGTTTATAAACTTATGCATGAAAAGATGTATTTCACTTTCAAGAAGTTAATAACAGTGGTATTTTTATGTGATGTTCAAGATTCCAGTGGCATGCATGTAAATATGAAAGTAAAAGGTGTTAGATACGTAAATATATAAGAATGTGTGCTACGCATGTAAATACTCCAGATTTGAAATATTATAGCAATGAGGCTTAAAAATAAATGCTTACCAAAACAGAAGGCTTTAGAAAATCTCCTCATCAATTCAAAAAAATTCCATCACCGCCGCCACAAACAAAACAAAGTATTGCAACTATTAAAAGAGCTCACCTTGCAGCTATGCTAGAGTAAACATCAGATGGCTTTTCACCCGCAACCAAGTTTACCGCCGCAGCTCCCAACTGCAAAATTAGAAGAAAAGATAGATATGACATCGGCATATCACTCGAAGCTAAGTAGAAGAAGCTAATAGAAAGAGAGAAGAAAATATGCAAATGCTAAAATAAGTGAATCACTAAAAACTAAAACTAAATTAGAAGATACCCCGTCTCAATTTAATAAGAAAAATAATATCATGTATCTTGATGCAACGGGCCTTGTGGGACCTTATTCACTATTTTATTTCTTCTTAGGATTTAGTTTAGGTACCGGTATAAATTTATTATGTGGAACCTAGTTGAGGGGATTTTTTGGGTTTATTTGGAGACTTTTCCCCAGTTTTTTGTATTGAAGTGTTGTATCATTTGATTCTTCTTAGGTGGTGTGCCTGTAACCTAATTGGATCAAGGTGGTGATCTCTCTAGAATGTTTGAAAGCCTCCTTCATCTCCGACTCTACAGCTGATCAATTGTTCTCTTGTTCTAGTTTGTTGTCCAGCTGCCGAGACCTTGATTTCTCAGTCATCATCTTCCATCCCTCTTTTCTCATCCTACAACTTACCAACCATTTTTCGTGTTATTCCACACCATTTAGGAAGGTTGGATCGGTGTCAAAGTTCCTTGCATCAAATAACACAACTGATACACTATTTCAAATATCAAAAGAGAGTAAGAAATCTTATCATACTCCGAAGCCTACCCCATCCGCAACAAGTAATAAGGGCTAAAACATGTGCCTAGATTTTTGTAACATAAAACACTAAAAAAAAGTGCAGAGTGTGAATCAAAAAATTTAAATCTCAAAGGATTAAATGATAACAATTTAACAGATCACCAAATCATGAACAAATAATGAAAAAACCAGTATTAGATCAACTTTGCAACTCGATGCTATGCTAGTTACAGTGCATAATGATATAATTTTTTATTTACATAGCAACACGATTGCACTTTGTTTATGGTGTCCAGACAATATCAAATCCCCGAGAAGAAAAGAATAAACAACAACAACAACAACAATAAGCCTTTATCTCACTAAGTGGGATCAGCTACATGAATCCTTTTTCTCCATTGTGTCCTATTGAGTGTCATTTTTTCATTTAATTCTAATAGATTAAGATCATTTTTTAAACAAAATGCCCAACTATTTTTCAGTTTATCTCTAATTTTTTAACAAAAGTTGAATCTAAAACATCTAATCTCCTAACTGGATCATCAGATTGTCGACGTTTACTGTGACCAAATCATCAAAGACGACTCTCTCTAATCTTGTCTGCAAGTGGAGCTACACAAACCCTTTCACAAATAATTCTGAATTTTGTCTATAAGTGTCAAGCCGCTCATCCACCTAAGTATTCTCATCTCAGCAACACTTAACTTTGATATGCTTCTCTTTGAAAGGCTAACATTCTGCGTCATAAAACATTGTAGGCCTCACAACTATCTTATAAAAATTTCCTTTAGGGGTCGTTTAGGGCATTAGTGCGATAGCGGTGTGATGTCACATCACAATTTTTCTAGTCAATTTTGTCTGCACTCTCAAAAACTACAGTTGAAAATTGTGTTTTCCCACCATATCTGGATACCTGTGGTGATTACTAAAAAGCAGTTGTCTGATTTTTTCAAAAAAAAAAAAATTGCAATAGCCACAGCTGCTTCTTCTTCAGCAGCTGCAGCTGCCTCAAATAGACCCTAAGTCTAAGCGGTTCTTTTCTATCACACAATAGGTTTGATGCATTCCTCCAGTTCAACCAACCAACCTGAATTCTATTAATAACATCCTCATTCATATCACTATCACTTTAAACAAGAGATCCAAGATATCTAAAATGTTCACACCTTTAATCACCCATAGTTACAAATCTGCCGCTAGAGTTACTACTACTAAAATTACATTACATGTATTCATTTTCAGATCTACTCAAACGAAGGCCTTTAGACTCCAATATAGAACTTCATACTTCAAGTTTTTTCTGAACTCCTCTAGTTTTATCCACAAGAAAGACATCATCAGCGAAAATCATACACCAAGGTACATCATCATGTATATGTCCAGTAAGCACATCCATAACTAAAGCAAAAAGACATGGGCTTAAAACCGGTCCCTAATATAATCCAACTGAAAAGAATAAACAATAAGACAAAATTGCACGAAGTTTACCTTGTCTCTTCCAAGTGCCGCATAATGTTGAAGACCATTACAAGAGCCATCCTGAAAAAAAGGAGAAAAAGTTTAAGCTGCATGAGAAAAGTTTAGTATGACAAATATAATAATTAAATTATCTAAAATTTTTTTGTTAATACCAAATTAAAGCCAAATAATCAGAGAACAGTATTGGAAGCAAAGCAAATAATCACAGTGAAAAGCATAGTTTGGATGTTAGATATGTAAATATATAGGAATTGAGTGATATGCATCTAAACGAGAGAGAAGAACATGAGACCTGATGTACAGGCAAATGAGAAATCGTAGTTTCTGGTGACGAGCTTCTTAATGCTTCCGCCAAGTTTATACAAACTGCCAAGCACTGAAATGGATCCTCTGCCTTCAACCACCACCGCTCGCCTTCAAGCGGCCTATCCGCCGAATCAAATATCTCGCTCAAATGATTCTCCGTGAACGAAATTCGACCATCATACGACTTTTTGTCAACACCATTTCCATATAGATTCGCCAAATGAATCTTCAACCAGCGCAAGCCTGATTTTCCTAACGTACGCCCCTCGGCAAATTCTAACACTCCTCTACATAAATCCGAACCAAGATGATTCAGATACGCGTGCATCGGATATGCGCGACCCCTAAAATCAAGGTTATGTGGATAATAGAAACCTTCCTCATCTTTCATTTTACGAGCTACCTGCTCCATAAAGTAAATTCAGTTCAAAAAGAACTATGGCATCATCAAAATGGAAAAATTACTTATGTTGCACTCAAGTCTTATGTATTTACATATCTCACATCTAAACTTTCATATTTACATACATATCATTTTGGTGCTTTAAACCTATGCATGAAAATGTATATTTCATTTTTAAAAAGTGGTAATAGTGTTGTTTCTGATGTGATAGTAAAGATTTGAGATCCATATGTGCAAATATTAAAATTTAGGTGTGAGATATGTAAATACATAAGAATAGCGTGCTGTGCATGTAAATTCCCCAAAGAATTTTAGCTATTGAAGTAAACTTTCTCACAGCCAGTTTAAGTTCCACATCACACCGCTGGGAATGTTTCTCACTATTTTCTTTTTTTGCAGCTCTTAATTTCCACCTCCACTTTCTAATCACGTTCTCATCTTCAGTTTCAGGTTTCTCTGGAAGTGGAATCTGCATCATAAATGTAAAAAAAATAAAATAAAATAGACAAAAAAAAAGAGAGGCTGGCTCAAATGGTAATACTTTGGCTAACAAACAAGATTAAAAAAAAGGGGGCATTTCCATACACAGCACATAATTCTTAAGTATTAACATTTCTCACACCTATACTTCCATATTTACATATAGCACTCAATCTTTAATATCACATAAAAAAATAGCACTATTACTACTTTTTAAAAGATAAATACACATTTTCTTGCATAGGTTTAAAACAACAAAGTAATATGTATGTGAGTCTGAAAGTTTAGGTGAGAGATATGTAAATACATAAGAATTGTGTATAATCTACTAACCAAAGAATAAAAAATCAAATGTTAGAGTAAGGAGCGCGTGAAGCTACTCACATCGTCACGGTCAACCAATTCTGCAAGACGCCCACCACTAGACCATATTCTATCTACAATACCAAGAACCCTTTTGTTAACCCTCCATTTGGTTTCCCCAAGCGTATTGAGTGCCTGGAGAAGTAAAGTCATGCAATATAATTGGTTATAATTGTTCTTCGGGAACATGCGATCTCTAATGAGTAAACTCTCACAAAAAGAGAAGGAGAAATTTTGTCAAAATAGTCCCATGGCACTTTGTAGGGGTCTATTTTAGTCACATAGTCTCCCAAAATCTTCTAATAGGGACTAAAATAGTCCTACGAACTAATTTGACATTTTTATAGATTCTCAGATATTAATCAACTTCTGTAAATATTCAGGGGACTATTTTGACATTTCATTAAAAAAAAAAGCCAATATCATAGAGAAATCCAGCCATTTCATTTCTTTTACAAGGTTTAGATCCATGGAGATGCCTTTTCTAAACTAAGAAGAGACATTCAAAACAAATGCTAAGACAAGGAAACCAAGAGATAACAGATATTTCAACCAAAGAACATACAACTACTAACAAAAGCAAACTTAATTTTGAAGTAGTTCCCCTGGAAATATGATTAGTTGTTTAATGAGGCATTTGCATACATACCACATAACTCTTATGTATTTACATATCTAATGACTAAACTTTCATATTCGCTTTCATAACACCCAAATCTTTAACAACACAACAAAAATACCACAATTATTAACTTTTAAAAAATGAGATACACATTTTCATCATAAATTTATGACACCAAAGTGTTGTAATTGTAGATATCAAACTTTAGGTGTCAGATATCAAAATACATAAGAATTGTATGTTTGTAAATTTCACTTGTTTAATTCAGCTTAACATGCAGAAAACAAGGATTGAAAAAGAAATCGATAAAACCTCAAAAACTGGTTGCAACTGATTTCTTGGCACCCTTTTTATTGCCTCACGCTGTTTTTTTGCGCCATGAATTCGCATTATGTGAGATGGTAAAAATAAGTGTCCTCCTTTATCATACCTGCCACAAGTTTAAACACATAAAAAATATCCGGGAACATTAAAAATACAAATCAAACCATGTCCAATGACAGCATAATTAGCTAGAAATGATGCTAGGTGACTCATATTTGTGCAAATCAAATTGCAAAAAATAAAAACAGGGCACATTTACACATATACCAAGCAGAAAAGATTATAAGTTCTTTCAAGATTGTAACCAAGAATAAGTGATGTTGTTGTAATGAATGTATTGAAAGAGTGCGAAAAAGTACATGCAACAATAGAGTTATGGAGACCATCTGTGAAGCATCAATTGAAAATGAACTTGTAGAAAAAAGACTTTAGTTTGGCTGTGTGCAATGGAGAGCATTGAACGAACAAATAAAAATTAGGAAAATTTACAAACCTAGCATACAATTCTTATGTATTTACGTATCTCACACCTAAATTTCCATATTTACACACATAGCACTTTGTTGCTTTAAACCTATGCAAAAAAAAAGATGTATTTCACTTTTAAAAGTCGATAACAGTGCTGTTTTTTATGTGTATAAATATGTAAGTTTGGATGTGAGATATGTAAATACAAAAGAATTGTGTATTATGTATGTAAATGTCCCTAAATATTTATGTTGCAGGCATAAAAGAAAAAAAAAGGCAACTATGCGGCTATTTTCGCAAAAAGATTTATAATACTGCACTAGATAGAAATTAATTCACAGGAAGGTTCAAACAGTTGAGCCCACATAGTTTTGATAAAAGAAAATCATCGTGAAGATAATGATGATGATGACTAGGATGTGATGCTTATTTGTACCTTGACATTTTCATAAAGTTTTTACAAAAGGGGCATTTACATAGACACCACCCAACTCCTATGTATTTACATATCTAACACCTAAAATCTACATTTTGCATTTACACCACTCCCATTTTCACAGCACGTCAAAAATACCACCTTGTTAACTTACAAAATGTAAAGTACGCATTTTCATGCATATGTAAGGTGGCATACATATGTAAAAATTAAAGTGAAAAGGTTAAGTATGTGAAAGCATATGAATCAAGTGGTTTGTATGTAAATCTTCCTTTAAAAAAATGAAGATTTCGATTTGTACGTTGACAATAGCAGCTCATACTTGGAAATTTGGATCATACCCTGTCCAATTCACAGGAGGTATCAACATAGGCATGTAGGGAATGACCATGTGCCTAGCCTTCAAAAATCACCCAAAAAAAGTAAATAAGCATATAATTAAAGAGATATTACAATACGAAAAACAAATTTACGATTTTAAATCTTACTGTTCTCTCTAGCCCTTGACGAACAAGCGGATCACATTCGATAACCCCGTATCTCCTGCTAGATTTCTTCCTGCTCACGAATCAATTGCAGCGTACCAAAGTGAAATGACTAGCAAATGAAAACCCACATTAAACTGAAGATATAAAAAAAAAGGCATTTACATACATACCACCCAATTCTTATGTATTTACATATCCGACAACTAAATTTCACTTTCTACATTCATAAAGCCCAAATCTTCCATATCATATAAAAAAATACCACTATTTTATCTTCTAAAAAGTAAAATACACCTTTTCATATAAAAAAGAAACTTTAGATGTTAGATATGTAAATACAGAGGAATTAAATGGTATGTATGTAAATATGCCCCAAAAAAAAAATCATTTTCTCACGTTTCCTTTATCAAAGTCTTAAGTAAATGTCTAAATGCAGGGCGGATATCAGGCGGACCGTCAATATGCTGATTAACGGGGGGTTGTATGTAAGCTGTTTCAATTAATAGTTCAATCAAACGGCTCCCAACCTAAGTTCACAGAATATAAAAATGAATGCCTCACAGCAAAAGTAAGAATAAATAAAAAAACCTCATTCTAAAAATGAAAAGGGCAGAAGAGAGAGAACCTTCGCCTGAGCATCCTGACCCCAAGGCCTATTCTTATCCTGCCCTTTAACTAAACTCCTTAATTGGGGAAGCTTTTGTTTTTTCATCAAATCTTCGACCTTTTTCCTCAAGCGTTGTTCCTCTTTAGCTACAGGATCGTCATCATCATATTGACCTCTCTTATTATTGACATTTTGCTTCTTTGTTTTTTCCAAAAATCTGTAAATTCTAGCCTGTTTGAACAAATTAAAGCTGAAAAAGTTAAGATAAGGCGGTCCACAGCGTAGCCAGATTGTAGGAGTTGCAAATTTACCACCCAAAAAAAAAAAAAAATTAGAATGTTCAAATCAAAAAACACATTTTACAAAAACGAAAGAAAATGCAAAAATAAATAATTTGCTGGATATTTTTCGAGACTAAATAGTAAGGAACTAGTGATTATTTGTTGTATGGATTAAAATCATAAAACTATATATCAGCAAAGAGATGTCGTCATGATTTCAATGATGATCACACAATAGTAAAGAATGAAACATTTTAGATTTTGAAAGCACAACAAATGGGAGGAAAAGAAAGTTTATTGTGAGAATAGTGTGCTTAACTTTGTTCAAACTTCTAAAAAAGAAAAAAATTTCCTATCATGCACAATGCTTTGGATATTTCTAAAGGTCTAAGTCCAATATGTCACATGGTTTGAAATTTTGCAATATGAAACTCGCCTTGAGACCCGTCTAAAAGTTTTTTTGAAAAATTTGCAATGAGGTTTACAAAAGCTCAAGGCAGAAGCTCAAGGCAAACATAATGTTGATGCTCGCCTCAAAATGTATTTGACCTCGATTTTGGTGAGACATACACAATTCAATATATAGTCTTCCTTTTAATAAATATAAATAAAATAATTTTATTAAAAAATTTCTTAATCATATAATACATTGTTGAGGATGTAATTTAAGTTGTTCTTATCAATGGATTCAATGATTTAAAATTTAATTAAAATTCTTATTAATTAGTATTGATTAAATAAAATAAAGATAATTGAGTTTATGATGAGAACAAAATTAGAGAACATGTATATAATTAAGATTGATATGTAGGAGAAAATAAATCTTTATGTTGATTCTAATAATGGTCCTTTAAGCGATAAAAGTGATAAAAATTTCTTAATTTAGAAATTCTACATTAGTGGCTTTTAAGTTTATAGTTTGATAAATAAAAGCAAGAGTAAGAGAGAGATTAATTTTATCTAACTTAGATTGAATTATTATATTATTATGTCTTACTTTAATGTTTCTATAGCTCTTCTTATTTTATGATTTAATGTTTGGATATTAATATGTTAGATTTTAATCTATTAAAGTTAGAATATTAATAATTTACTTCTTACTACATGTTTCAAGCTTAGTACAATAATTCTTGTTTTGTTGATTTTAAGACTTAAGTCTCAAAATGCCTTGAGGCTTACACTCACCAAACTGACAAATAATGTCTCAATACCCAATTGAACAATTTTTAACTTTGTCAGGACCGTCAATCTTCATAACCATAATTAGGGAACCTGTGTTCAAAATTTAAAAAATAAAAATAAAAAATGAAAAAAATTAGGGAACGAGTGCAATCTTAAAATTCTATTATTTTGTATACCATCTATCAACAAATCTATTGTTATTACCATTTTCATAGCTAATATTATTCTACATACTTTGGTTTAAATTCATGATCTTCCTACAGAGTTGGACCCTTATATTAACATGCAATAAAATAGCATTTAATGTCCTTAAATAGATATTGCTTTAGTGTTTGTAGCGATTTGATGTTTAGCGGTATATTTTATCCCTCAAAACTAAGCCATTTTCAAAAATGACAAAGATTGCTATATTGGGTTTCTCTAGAACTCCAAAACCATAATTGAAATCACTTTTTAATGGAAAATTTTACTGTATATGCCTCAAAAAAGCAAAATTAGAGAAATATGATCCCTAATAATTTTCTTGGAGAAATATACTTGAAAATTTATTTTGGACTAAAATATTCCATCTTTTAATTGCAAACTACTTTAAAGCCCACCATGAACGACATTGATTCAAACAAGATTGGAAACATATTTGAACAAGGTTCGAACCTAATTCAAATAAGGTGCAAATCATTGTCAGATCGAGAGATTCGTATCTTACTCAAATATGATTCAAACCTCATTTAAATATAGTTTATCTAAGATAGATACATCACAGTCCATTCTAATATCCTTAACACAAAAGAACACAAAATTGTTACAGAATAATACAATCATAATAGCTATAAAACAACAGATTATAGGAAGGATATCTTAAATTGTAATCCAACAACTAGGACTAAATAGAAAGCTATCACACAACCTACTCTTGCTCATCCCATTGTATTCCTCCTCATGTGGGTATTCTCCAAACGTAGCCCAATGATTAGAGCAGACTCAACAGTGTATTATTTTGTATTATTGCATCTAATGTTGAATAGAATGAAGTAATTTTATCATCATCAACCGTCTTCGATAACAATTGATGAAGTAAGGCGCTAGAGAACTATAGTTAAGGAAAATTAAGGAACTTACTAAACTGGGATCTCTCAGCCTTAACAACGAGATAATCAGTCTAAAACTTTCTAACCACTTTATCAATCACACTCCCAACTCTTTAAAGGTACGATTATAGCATACATGCATATATATATATATATATATATATATATATATATATATATATATATATATATAATTTAAATAAATCAATCTTAAAATAAATAATGAGGGTAAAACAAAATGAATAATCCTTGATTCATGCTCAAATCATCTTTAAACATTGATCGAACCATCTTTGAATTATTCTCGAACCATAATTGAACCTTGTGTGAACCATATCCAAGCATTAATCGCGTCTTGTATGAAAGTTTGAGCGATGTTCGGTGATAGTTCAATCATGATTTGAAGAACGTTGATCATATACTACGATACTTTAATCGTGGTTTAAAAATGGACCAGTTCAATCATGGTTTAAAAGTGGTTCAATCATAGTATGATAATAATTTGAAACTGATTTAAAGATGGTTCGAGCTATGTATTATAATTTCTAACATCATTATATGTTTTGCAAATTAAAGTACGAAAAATATACTCATATATAGATAATTAAGTGTATAAAATTATTAATTTGAACACATAAGGAATATAGAGACTACGGTCATGAAACTTTATGTCAGTCCGACACATGCTCAAAGATCATCGAGTACAAAGATATTGGGAAGAGGAATAATCGAGGAGTTCTTATGATAAAAAGCAGCACAAGTGTTCCACAAGGCTTTCAACTCCTACTTCAATTGAAAACTAACATTCAGCCATATTTCTACAAAAAAAAAAAAAAAACAATGGTCATGTTTCTCCAAGTATGAATATTACGAGAAATGTAAAGTCAAATTTCCCTTTGTTTTCAATAAATCCATAACAAATAACAAGAAATTAAATCTAGTCGGGATGTTTATATAGATTAATAACAATTTTATTCAACATTTCCATCAAGACTCAATGCTTAATATTCAAAACTAACAATATCAAATAATGAACCCTAGAAGTAGAGTAGAATGTCCCTTTGTAAAATCTCTTATTCGCACAAACTTTTATTTCATAAGAAGCATAAGCCTGAGATTTATTTCCCAGAGAGCATACAAAGAATAGACCATGCACAAACCACGAATATCCTCCTAATTTAATTATGATCCATAGCCAGTCTTATATACACATTTAGAAGCAAGAAGCAATATTGAACCGTTGTTCACATATAAGAAACTAAGCAGTGAATACAGCCACATTAAAACAAATTGGTTTAACAGATAATGAGATTTATTTTTATATGATAGTAACTTTGCAAATAACAAAATCAAAATTTACTACATGTGATAGAGCTAGGGCTGTAAACGAGCTGAGCTTGAGCGAGCTCAGGCTTGGCTCGTGTTCGGCTCGTGTTCGGTTCGAAATTGGCTCGTTCAACTAAAATTGAGAAAAATATATGTAAAGTGTAGGATTCGAACCTGGATCAAATCTATACAAAAGAAGACATTAACCACATTGTCACATGAGGTGTTATGATTTAAACTTAGACATAAATATATATAATATATTATTATGTAAATAATATATGTAATATATTGTTATATAAAAAGTTATATAATTTTTTTTTCGAGCCGAACACGAGCGAACAAATTGTTGTTCGTGTTCGGCTCGTTAGGCTTAACGAACGAGCTGAACACGAGTTGTTCACGAATAACGAGCCAAATTGACAGCCCTAGATAGAGCATCACATAAGTGCATTGACAAGTTGCATTATACTTGAACAAAAATACCAACTAGGTTTGATTGAAAGCTGATCCAAAAGGGTCCTGAAAATATGATAATCTTCAAACTCATTGAACAAGTTATGGAGTGCACTTACAGAAATGTGTTTTCCAATGCTTGCACGCCACAAAAATGAAAATTTTTGTAATTAAAGCTTTCTAAAAAGTAAAACCGCCATGAATTATTACTGAACATAACCATAACTCAGTCAGCACATTACTAACTCAAACCAACAAAACAAGGATAAGCCAACCAAATATAATCTTAAAAAAATATCTCACACCTCTTGCTCAATGGCATCACCAATCTGACAGGAGGCTTGAACAACCCGAACGCTTCCATCTCCACTTGCTGTCATCAACAAACCCATCAATTTATGCATGGTGATGACCGCCATCATATCCGAAGGAAGCTCATTGAAGTAAGGCGCATGTGAAGCCTTGCACTTGGGATCCTTACACAGCTCCTGCTCTGCAACAATCTGATCCCTAAAAGGCTCAAACCATCCCAAAATCAAAGATTTCATATAAGGGAGATTAGGGGCGAGCTTCTTCTCACACATGTCCATCACGAGCTCTTTGTATTCCTGCGCCGCTTGAGCCCATGCTTCCGTCTCTATCTTTATCTGCTTTCGCCGGAGAATGTGGTACTTTCCGGCACCCATGCCGGGAATTACCCTCCTCGCGTGCTGCTGTTTCAGCTTCCGTCGCTTATGGTGTTCCATCTTCCTTAAACACCCCTCAGAAGTATCAATGGCTTCTTCTCTAATACTAATCTCTTCCAAAAACCCATGAATTTCCTCAATTGAGGGGATTTCTTCATCGACATCAGTTGATGAAATAGCTTCAACTGCTTCAGCAACGCTGGCAAACCCCTTGAACCTCGCGACAGAGAGAATTCTTCGACGAGATCTCTGGTTACAGAGATCCAATGAAGAGAACATGCCGTAACCTTCATTAAAAAGCGTTCTCGAATCCAAAATCGAAGCTTTCTTTAAAAAGAAGCTATCTTTGACGAAATTGGTGATGGGGGTGTAAACGGAAGGCAAGGAGAAGGAAGAACAGGGACGGGAAACTCGCAGGAATAAGGTTCCCCACATATCCCTTCGATGTGGAGAAGATGGAGGTAGGCAATGGGGAGTTAACAGAACCTGAGACGAATCGAAAGAGTGGAGTTTGGGTTGGATGAGGGTGGCGCAGCTACTCATCAAAGTCGTCGCAAGAAGAAACGATGGAGCGAGATAAGAAATGGAGATCGAGAGAGCTCATCAGACGGAAAGAGATAAGGAGTCCCAACGCCGCCTTCGTGGCCGAGCTTCGATACGGCAAACCCGCCTTAAACCCTACTGTTTTTCTCAAGTGTTTGTTAATGACCGGTGTCAAAATGGAGAAAATATTATGGGGAAATATTTCTCTTAATACTTATGTAGAGTTGAGTGCTTAATAATCCCATTATAATTTTCACTTTAGGTGATTATTGTGAGATTATTGAGGTATTAAATCCAATAACTTATAGCCCTAATAATCTTCGCGGTTTCTATTTAGATGTTATTTATAGGTTATTATGGGGTACTGCGGAGTTAATGGAGTACACACGCAAAGTTACGTGCATATTACAGACTCAAAATTTTCCAAATATCATGGGGGTGTTTTTTTAGCATACTTTTAATCGAATTTAATTATAAATTTAACATAAATCAAGTTAAATATTAAAAATGTGAAATTTAAATCTTGAACTCCTTTAATCATCGAATATTCATTGGTTCCACCTAATTTTTTAGACTAATTTGTGTTTGCCTTTTTAACTCAAGAGTCACTTCTGAGATTTACATATAAAATTAAGTTTGTTATCATTGTCTACACTTGTTGATTATTTTTTTTCAGTTGTGATAGTAGATAAGTATGTTATTATGATGTTTGTATTTGTAGTGTAGGTAAGTGAAAATCTAATCTTTATTTTATATACATATACATATTTTATTTCTCATGGGTTTGCGTCGGAATAGCATCGGAGAATCGGACACAAACCAAATATTACCGTATCGAAATTGAGACATATTTGACTCAAACAAATTTGTCGTGGACTTGGGTTGACATAAATTTATGTCGACTTGTGGCTGCTGCAAAAACAAATGCTAATGTCGCGTCAGTCAGTTATCCAACGAAAATCTATAGCAATGACGATTATGAACATTAAACTCGACAAATAAATAGTTTCAATGCAAAAGTCCATGCTAATTTATTTATCGTGACCCGTTTTAACCGTTCTAACGATAATTTTTTCATGATGCTAATCATAACTTGCGTCAGATTTATCGTTCTAATCAACATAATTCCTGTAATGTTGAGTTGTCAGAGCCTACCACTTTTTTGAATTCAGGAAGTGACACGTCGCACATTGGGCGATGACTTCTACATTGTATTTATAGCTTATATTTAATTGTTATATTATAATCGATTTGTTTCTTTTTTGGTGTATTTTCTTATATGGTATAATCTTCCTCTATATAAATGTTATAAGGCTCATGTAAGAGCCATGATATGAAGAAGTGTTGAGTTGTAATCGCAAACCGTTATTATATCTCCACATCCGGTGCTCTCGGGGGCATAGATGAATTAATATAAAGTGAAACCATGTCAATCTTTTGTGTCTGATTATTGTTGTGTGAATTTTTACGCTTAATGCTTATATTCTTAAGTTACACCAAGAGCATGTGTGATCCCCAATGGTCGCTTTTACTTTAACTTATCCTGAGCAAATTGTTATAAATTCCTAGAAAAAAAAAAAGAACAGTTTGGAGCTTTGTTTTGAATTTCAGTACTTGGGTGACAACTTAAAAGAAATTGAGACAGTGCAATATTAGTTTTGTAAATAATAAAAATTTCTCTTTCACAAGCAATTACCAAAAAAAAATCAATCTTGATCCCAAAAACTCATCAAAAACACTACTTTCAAAAAAAAAAATGATTTTTACGTAGGATAAAACTCAATCATATAAAAAAAATGCACTTAAAATCAAATATCAATGCTCTACATATCATCTCTTAACTTTTTCTTATCCTCCCTGCCTTCTCGTCTGAATCCATCTCTAACAACATTAGAAGAAGCTTCAGCTACCTTCACCACCTTCGGGTCCACTGTAATCCCCCTCTCCTTTTCTGCTCTCCCTGCTTCTTTAGCCTCCATCTTTGTTCCTCTCCTGTGAAGATTCAGAGGATCAAAAGAATGGCGTTTATGGAGTCCATGAGGGCCTCTTGAAGCTTCGTCTTGCTGTATGTATAAGAGCTGAACGATTGTTCTTAATGGCATTCTGTCGTTCGCTATTGCGTGTGATCTCGCTTCAACTGAAAGTTTATGACATTCGATTAGTCTGCAAAGTTCCTTTCTGTCTGTCTTGCTGAGCTCTGGGTGTTCCTGTAATCATTAGTTTTCAGACTAGTATGCTCTTGAGAAATATGAAAGAGTTTGGGGGCTTGTTTGTGAACATTTTTTATTTTTGAGAAATTTACATACATACCACACATTTATTATTATGTATTTACATATCTAACGCTCAAAGTTTGATATTTACATTCTATGCATGAAAATGCTATTTCACTTTTAGTCCGTGGTGGTGGTTTTTTAGATGTTATGTTAAAGATGTGAGCGGTATGCATGTGAATATGAATGTTTAGATGTTAAATATGTAAATACATGAAAATTGGGTGGTATGTATGTATATGTCCCTTTATTACTTTGCTTTTATTTGAAATAAAACATATTTGATTTGTAAAATGCTATAATATGTTTAGTTGACATGTTTTAGATGTTTTGAATGTTTTTTCATAACACT
>NEWO01000027.1:1488699-1508822 GCA_003013225.1 Phalaenopsis aphrodite
GTTTTAATATTTAATTATATAACAATTAAAATTTGACATTTTATCAAAATACTCCTAATATTAATTTTGCTAAAGTAAAAAACACTTTCTATGCTCAGATTTTAATATAATTATTAAAATGCTATATAGATAAACATCAAAGCTTATGAGTTAAATATGTAAATACATTAGAATCATGTGACATGCATGTAAATCCCATTATATAACCAATCAACTGATTTTTATATGGATTTTTTCAAATAAATTCTTTGATTAATATGTATAGATATTTTAAAGATATATTTACATATATACTACTCAATTTCTACCTATTTACATATCTAACCCCAAAATTTCATTTCTTACCTTCTAGTGGTTGGTGATTTTTTGATGAGATTAAAGGATACTCAATGTCTTGATATGATGTGCTCCACTATTACTTACATAAGTAATGTGTATTTTTGATGTGATATAAAAATTTAAGTTTCAATTGCATGTTTATTTAGATTTATAAAATATATATTTTAATAATTTTATATGAAATGCCAATCACTAATTCAAATTTTAAACTCTTTTATTACGGGTGTGTTTGGGGTGCACTGGCAGTGTGGTGCCGCAACGTAGCTTTTCTTGTTTGGCAAAATTGCGTTTTATATGCGTTTTCAAAAAGCTGCTGCTGAAAGTTGTGTTTTCCTACCATATCTAACGACCTATAGTGACAGCTATAAAACTATAATCTGTCTTCTTAAAAAAAAAATTTATAATGACCACCACAGTTTTTTAAACAACAACTTATTCTTTAACAGCTTCATAACTGCTTCTTCAAGCACTTGCAACTGCCCACCCTAACTCATTGAAATATATACTCTTTAAAATAAGTGGAGTATAAAATAAACACTAATATTAAAAAAATAAATAAATAAAGTCAGTATGAACATGTACGTCATTGCTTAGCTCAAACTCGAGTAGAACAAAAACAAGCCAAACTTAATTTGCACCATAATTAGCTTAATTACAAAACTAAATTATCTCAGACGTATCATAAAAATAAAAAAAAAAAACTCAAAATAAAATAAAAAATTATCTCAGACGTATCATATAAGTTGTTCATGGCTTTTAAATATTGACTTATATATGTACGTACAATGTACGTCACTTTTTAGTGTTTATTTCACTTTTAAAAAGAAAATAGTAGTGAGGTTATTTATGTAAAATCAAAAATTGGAGAGCTATGTATGTAAAAATGAGCATCCCAGTGTCATATATGTAAATACATAAGAATTATGTTGTGTTTATGTAAATGCCCCAAATATTTTATATCTCCCTAATGCATACACAAAATATAACAAGTATAATGTGTACAATAATAATATTGAAATGTTAATTTGTCATAAAAGTACAACAGTAATAATAAAAAAAATAAGGAATATGTTAATGTAAAACAAGAAATCTTGGGGTTAGATGTGTAAATTAAAGCGGTAAAAAAAGCTGCCCGCGAAGAGTTCGTGTTAGATTCATTCGATAAGTAAACGAGACGAACTTGAACAAATTTTTTTTTTCGTTTGGTTAGTCAAACAAACCAAACAAGAACAATGATGCGTTCATTAATGTTTGAATATCGAAATATAAAATAATTTAAAATAATTATATATAAAAAATTTATGATATTTTAAAAAATTAAATTCTATAAATTATAATATATAATAAAATAATAATAATAATATATTAATATATTATATCACTAATATACTAATATAAATATTAAATATTTATATAATATAAGTTAATACAATATATTATTTATATATATTAATATTAGGGATGTCAAACTGGCTCGTCGTTCACGTACAGCTCATGTTCAGCTCGTTCGTTAAGAAACGAACTCAAACAATGACTTCACGAACAATTTCAAACACGAGTTTATTACAAACAAACTAAGTTTCAAATGAAGAGAACAAGAATACAAGTTCTGTTCGTTCGTGTTCGGTTCACTTACTCCCCTAGTGTAAATACATAAGAGTTGTGTGGTGTGCATGTAAGTGCCCCCAAAGGCCCCATATATTTAGTCTAATATTAGTATAACTGAAAACTCCACAAAATACGAGGACAACGTTTACAGCAATAATATTGAAAAGTTAATTTGTCATAAAACTACAATAATAATATTGTAAAAATAATAAATAATAATAAAATGTCTAAATACTTTGAAAATTTTACATACAAATCATACAATTTTAATGTATTTACATATCAAATCCCTAAACTTTCATATTTATATTTATGAAACTTAATGTTCAAAATAATTTACATAAAATGCAAATATGAAAATCTTGGTGTTAGATATAATTAAGGGAAATACTTAATTAAGAGAAACTTAATTAATGGATTCTTAATTAAGTAATTATTTAAAAAAAATTGTGGCAGGATCAAAGTGAGTGCAATTTCTGGCTCAAGCAATTTGGAAATTCAAGATAAAAATTTGCAGAGGAGTTCGTTGCAGGATCAATTTCAGATGATAATTTCTGGTGCAAAATTCAAAGTGGTGAAGTTCAATGGATCTGATAACTTCAGATTGTGGCAAATAAGGGTGAAAAATTTGTTGGCTCGACAGAGAATCTTGAAAGCTTTGCGGGCAGCAAAACCAGATGCCATAGATGATGAGAATAGAGAAACCATCTGAATTGTTAAATGTGCACTAACAGTCATGAAAGGAAAGTTAACTACATATAATATCTATAAACTGTTAGGGAGTACATTTGTAGGTGGAGTCCACTCTGTTAAATCATATGAAGAAATTGCAGCAGATATATTGACCAAGTCAGGTAATATCAACAAGTTCTTGCATTGCTTGAACTTGTTAAATATTTACAATTGTTTACTGACATGGTTTGTATTGCTTGAACTTGTTAAATATTTATAATTGTTTACTGACATGGTTTGTATTGCTTGAACTTGTTAAATGTTTGCAATTGTTGACACTCACTTCGTTGTAAGAAACTTCATGATGTTTTGTATTTTTCTTGAGGGGCTGAATATTCGCCAAGCTGGAGATTTATTAGGTATATGTATTTCTTCTAAGGGGTTGAACATTCATCAAAGTGAAGATTTGTTGGGTATATATATTTCTCTTAATTTCTCTTAAGGGGCTGGATATTCGCCAATGTGGAGATTTGTTATGTATATGTATTTCTTCTAAGAGGCTGAATATTCGTCAAAGTGGAGATTTGTTGGGTATATGCATTTTCTCCAAAGGCGCTGAATATTCGCTAAGGTGGAGATTTGTAAGGTATGACTCATATACGATAAATGACATAGATGCTGGAGCGGAGCTGAGCTCACGAGCGGAGTGGAACGAAAGAATCTGTCCAATCGGAGGAGTTTCATTATGTGGGTTTGGGGTGCGGGGGCAACACCCCGCAATTTGATAAATGAGTAATTTAAGTAATTACATATTGTTCTATAATGTTATATATATGTCATAGTTGCAACCCTGGGTGAGATTCCGAGATTCTGAATTCTGTATTATGTATTTTTTTCTGAATATTGAAAAGGAATTCGCCGCTCTGCTTCCGATGATATAGACATCTTTGCCGAATCTCATAAATCTCTGTGTGTTCTAGTTTCCTATTTTTCTTTGACTTAGTTTTTCAAGATAATGATTTGCATGCGTATCCCAAGATTTTTATGTATTTACATATCTAACACCTAAACTTCAATTTTTACAGATATACCACTTTTTCTATGCATGAAAAATGTGTATTTCACTTTTTAAAAGTTAAAGCAGTGATTTTTAATGATATATGAAAGAATTGTGCGGTATAAATGTAAAAAGTAAAATTTAAATGTTAGCAGTGTAAATACATTAGAATTATTTGCTGGAGGGAGGGAGTTTTTTTAAGCAGAAATAATATAAAAATAGTTATATCTTTTATAATTTAAATTAAATATTAGAAAAATAAGTAAATATTTGAAATAAAAAAAATTAAATAAGGGTAATTTCTTCGCTAGTTGGGTTTTTTTTTTTTTAGAAGATTGAGGCGGTGAGCCATCTTATCGAGGCAATGATGATAACGGTTGTACAACAAAGATAGGGGCTTAAACGAGTTAAGTAGCTCAAGCCACCCTCAGCTGTAGCTCGTGCTCGAGCTTTTATTAAGTCCGAGCTGGAGCTTAAGTCTGCTAGTTCAAAATGACTTATGAGTCCACTTATTTATTATAAAAGAAAGAAAATAATATTTATTTGAGCTTGTGTTATAATAAAATGATGAAAATAATGAGTGATAAGAAGAGAAATAACAAGAAATCACTTGATTTAAAATATAAATATTATTTTTCAAATGTTTTTAATAATTTAAAGACAAAATCTTGAAATTTAATACATTTTGTGTATATTTTATATTATTATTTCTTTTAAAATGAGCCAGCTCATGAGCTTGCGAGTCAAGTTGGGGGCTGGCTTGAGCATGGCTTGTTAGCTCATCAAGCTAAACTCACGAGCCACTTATCGAGCTGAGCCTAAACTGGCTCACAAGTAGGTTTGGCTCACTTACACCCCTAATTACAAAAATGACCATCAAACACATACAACATATCTCTCAACAATTTGATCATGTTGCCATAAAATATGAGTTTACTTCTTAACCATTTTACTTTAATCCCTTGTGATCATCTTCTAAACTTGGTTTTGAACTTGGATGATACCAGAGTTAACCCAAATCACAATAAACAAATAAATATTGCTGCTGAAAAGCCAATAAACATTTACAAAAAAAAAAAAACTCATTGAAAGAGAAAATAACAACATAAACCACACATAAACTCACAATAGGGTATACGATGATCGTGGTGGTGGTTGTTGGAGGTCCAGAATGGTGGCGACAAAGTGGGGGATGTAGTGCAAGTGGGCGGTCCAATTAGGAAATAGTGGATATTGACCTTCTGGGACGACAATGAGTGGATAGGTGGGATGGGTAGTGGAGAAACAACAATCAGAGGCAGTTATGGGTGACTAGAATAGCAATTGGGCTACGAGGATGGTGTTCCGGGTGGATGAGATTGCAGATATGTGGTAAGGAGGTGGTGTAATAGGCTCGGGAAAGCGACTAGGTGATAGGGAAGTGGTTCAGGAGGGCTTGAATGGCAACCAAATAGCCCAAAACCACTATTCGGAGCTACGAAAGCGAGTGGGATAAATGACGACAACGGCGGTGAATGCGTGGGACTCAAAACAACAAAAGGATGGTTGTCCATAGGCTGCTGCGGTGAGGAGGATAGCTGAGAAATGAGAAACTACCAGAAAAAGGGCTGTTGTCAGGGCGCTGCAACGAGTAGGGATGCATTGTAGCGAAATGGGAGGGATGTAGAGGAGTTGGGAAATGATAAATATCACCTCAGGAAAGAGATAAAGCTGAAGCACCACTCAACCCTTAGAGAAAATCACCATCTCGAAATGAGATACAATTGAAGCACCACTCGATCTTGGATATAACCCCAAGACGGAAAAATAGTGGACACCGACAGCTGTCCCAATAGGAACACAATAAAAACTGTAATATATACCATAATACAACACAAATATAGGAAGCGATAAGAAATGAATGAAAGGAAAAAAAAGAAAGTTGCTAAAATTGGAAAGGAATGAAAAACACAGTCGCTCGGCTTGGCTTTTTGCTTTTCACGTGAGCCGGGCGAGCAAGCGCACGGTCAGGATCACTGGAACCCACTTTCGCCTCAGTAGTGAGAGATGCTCACAACATCAAAGCTTAAGTATTATATTACATAACTTCTTGTAGCAAAATGGCAAAATATCATCAATTTCATTTTGATTGGCAAGAATAGAATTGATGAGGTCATTTCTTAAAAAAAAAAATTGATTCTATCAATTTCCTAAAGATTAGATCATGTCATATGCAAATATATATTTGTTTTTATTTTGATAAGTGACAATTTTACAAATGTTATAAATTATGATGACTTGTGTGAATGATCCAAAATTATTTCGCCCCTTAAAACTCAATTCTATTTTCAAATTCAAATTTTATTCCTCTGTAAAACTTAATTTATTTATTTCTAAGCCTCAAAATATATCCTTATAACGAAAAATTTTTCTATACGAACTCCTGACGTAGCTTTACGAGCGGCGCAGGGTATTCCTGAGTTATTTTCATGTTATTTTGGGGTTATTTTCAATAATCCCGAAATAACCTGAAAATAACTCAGGAATAACCTGCACCACATGTAGAGGTACGTCAGTTATCTGGACAGAAAATGCACCCTCTTATAACAGCTAATAAAAATTAAAAAAAGAAAAAATAGTCAGTGTTGTTTGTAGAATAAAAAAAAAATATTAAAAAAAACAACGAGCCTTTACAATTCCTGACAAAACCAAACGCCAAGTTGTCACTCCCAAGCTGCATGTACCGTCGGGGCACTGCTGACAGTGTAATTCCATTTAAAATATTATAAATTAATAAACAAAAAAAAAGAAGATTTACATATATACCACTAAAATCATATGTATTTACATGTCTAATACCTAAACTTTTATTTTTTACATGCATGCCACCCTACCTATTCATGAAAAAGCTAAAATAGAGGTATTGTTAATATGACGTGAAAGATTTAGGTGGTATAAATGTAAAAAAAGCAAAATTTAGATGTGAGATATGTAAATACATAGCAATTGGGTGGCATGTATGTAAAATTCCTAATAAAAAAATTATATGACATGATCTATTTAAATCTAGAAAGAACAATGGCTTGCTGCATCTCTATCTGGAGAGGAATTAGGTGCCATGGAAGAAGCCACAATTCAATCTGCTTCACCAAAAATGCAGAATTATGATTTGGACCCTGCAGAAGGGTGGCAAGGTAAATATTTATCTCAAATTTATTTCATAAATCTTAGTTTATTTCCTTTTCCTATGGTTTATGTCCATTTTTAATTTCTACTAATTATAATTAGCTAATATTAGAAATTATTTATAAGCCTTCAAATTATAGATTACTTCACTGATATGTTGATAGTTTTGAAGAGTTCATTTCTGGTTATTATTTACTTGTTTGCATTTTGATTAATTTATATTTATTTGCAATTATGACCTTTAACTTGTATCATATTACAATGAATGCATCTTTCTTCAATGAAAATACACACAAAGTTGCATGAAGCTATCATTAATGTCAATCCTTTTTCACTTCCATAAATCATATATTTCCATATTAGAACAAAGGAAAGATCATTTACATACATAACGCCCAATTCCTATGTATTTATATATCTAAAACAGAAACTTTACTTTTTTTACATTTATACCCCAAATCTTTTATATCACTAAAAAAGCACATATATCATATCATATTGGAGCACAGTTGATGCGCTTGTCTTATGTCCATATGTATATATATATATATATATATATACTTCAATTGTGCTTCAATATGATATGATATGATAGATATACTAGGAAAATTTACAAACATACCACTTAATTCCTATAAATTTACATGCCTAACATCTAAACTTCCCTTTTAGATACATGTCACCTTATGATGCATCAAAATGTGTATTTCACTTTTTAAACATTGAAATAGTCTATTTTTTATGTGATAAGAAAAATTTGGGTGGTATAAATGCAAGGAGTAAAGTTTAGGTGTCTGATATGTAAATATATCAGAATTGGGTGTTATGTATGTAAATGCCACCATGCACTACAGAAAGCTCATATCAACTACTATCACATAAACATTATTATTTCAATAACGTACCATTTGCAAAACTTATTGACGGAAAAACTGAATTAATTTTCAAAATAACCCATCAAATGTGCCAATTTGCAGTTGAAGAGAATGACCATCCCATTGAGCAGGTGAGACTAACTGTGGACCCAACAGACAATCCAACACTCACAGTGCTAACTTGGCGTGCATGGGTGCTTGGTGTAATATCATGTGTTATACTATCCTTTGCAAACACATTCTTTGGGTACAGAACAAATCAGCTGTTTATCAGTTCAGTTTGTATTCAGATTATAACTCTACCTATAGGAAGGTTTCTGGCGAAATCTATTCCGAAAAGAGATGTAAAAGTACCTTTTACAAATTGGTCCTTTTCGCTCAATCCGGGTCCGTTTTCGATGAAGGAGCACTGCCTCATCACCATCTTCGCCGGAGCGGGCTCTGGCGGTGCGGCCGCCATCGGAATAATAACGATTGTTAAGGCGTTCTATCATAGAAAGATTCATCCCATGGCCGCCTTCCTGTTAGTACACAGCACACAGGTGAGAAATGCAATTATAAAAGTTTAAAGTTTTGATTTGCAAAAAGTGTTAAAATAGTCCCATGGCTCTTTACATTGAGTACTATTAGTCCTAAAATTTAAAGAATTGTCAATTTAATCCTCATAATCTTTTAATATGGACTGAAATATTCTCCACAGAGGATTATTTTAATTCCATTTTAAAGAGTTTGGGGATTAATTTGATACTTCTATAGCCTTTGAAACTAAAATAGCTCTATGTAAATGGTAAGGGGGGTATTTTGGCATTTTACTTGATATTAACAAAGAAATAGAGAGATAATTATTATGCGAGTTTAATAAATATTACAACAATGTTTTTTTATGGAAGATATACATATACATACCACACAATTCCTAAATATTTACCGATCTAACACCTAAACTTTAACTTTTACATATATGTCAGCTTACATGTACATGAAAAGATATATTTTACATTTGTGATATGAAAGATTTGGATAATATAAATGTAAACAAGTAAAGCTTAGTTGGTAGATATGCAAATACATAAGAATTGGGTGGTATAGAAGTAAATGCCAGTTTTTTTTTTTTTTTTTTTTTTAAAACGGAATTTGAAGGAGGGGGGTAGTGTAAATGAAATTAGACAAAAACCAAATTAGTATAATGCAATCACACCTTCTTTAGAGTTTTGATTAAACTTCATGCTTCAAACATGGCAGTTGCTTGGCTA
This sequence comes from Phalaenopsis aphrodite, assembly GCA_003013225.1. Taxonomy (NCBI): domain Eukaryota; kingdom Viridiplantae; phylum Streptophyta; class Magnoliopsida; order Asparagales; family Orchidaceae; genus Phalaenopsis; species Phalaenopsis aphrodite. The sequence continues at coordinate 1,497,669 of NEWO01000027.1, forward strand.
TAGCTGGGCTGGTATTTTCAGAAAGTACTTGGTCGATTCTCCATATATGTGGTGGCCATCAAACCTTGTTCAAGTCTCCCTCTTCAAGTAATTTCAACTCCAATTTAATTCATTTTTTACCACAACAATTATCAAAACTGAATATTTATTCCATGCTCATATTTTACTTCCTTTACCAGAGCACTGCATCTTAAAGAGGAGAGAAAGAAGGGAGGGCTAACAAGGTTTCAGTTCTTCATCATAGTCTTCACTGGAAGCTTTGCTTACTATGCCATCCCAGGCTTCCTCTTCCCTGCAGTTTCCAGCATCTCCGTTCTCTGCTTAGTATATAAAAATTCCATCACCATGCAGCAGATTGGATCCGGACTCAACGGGATGGGCGTCGGATCCTTCGGTCTCGATTGGTCGACCGTCGCCGGCTTCCTTGGCAGCCCGTTGGCCACGCCAGCAATGGCAATCATCAACATAATGATAAGCTTCGCCTTAATTGTTTACGTTCTTCTTCCGCTCGCATATTGGACGAACATTTACAATGCTAAGCGCTTCCCCTTGATCTCTGCTAACGTCTATGACGCTTTCGGCCAACCATACAACACGACACGAATCATCAATAGTAACAACTTCACTCTAAATATTCAGCAAGAAGAGGATTATAGCAAGCTGAACATGACCGCCGCATTTGCTTTGGTTTATTGCATGAGCTTCGCTACCCTAACGGCGACAATCACACATGTTGCTCTCCATAATGGAAAGTAAGTAAATGAGTGAAGTGCCAAAATAGTCTCTTGATTGTTTACATGGGTGGACCATGCTAATCCCAAAGTCTATAAAAGGTTCAAATTAGTCCCCGGATTATTTAAATTGGGTTGAAATAGTCCTCAGTGAGATTATTTCAACCCATATTAAAACTATCTAGAGACTAAATTGGCATTTTATAGACAGTAGGACTAAAATGGCCTCCTACAAAAAGTCAAGGGACTATTTTGACAATTTTCTCATAAGTAAATATTATGAATGAGACTGCTTATCTTACGCTTTGTTTAAGAGAATATAAGGTGGGATTTTAAATTTTCAGGGATATATGGAAGATGTGGAAAAATTCGAAAGAATATGCGAAGGAGAAGATAGAGGATGTTCATACTAGATTGATGAAGAGAAATTATGAGCCGGTGCCTCAATGGTGGTTTATTGTTCTCTTGGTTGTCATAATTGGACTCTCCTTGTTCACTTGCTTAGGATTTGATAGACAACTACAGCTTCCATGGTGGGGGGTATTATTGGCTGCTTCCATGGCTATGTTATTCACATTACCTATTGGAGTAATCGCGGCAACGACAAATCAGGTAATTATGAAGTGAAATTTAATATTATATATATATATATATATATATATATATATATAGGAATAATTACATACATATTACTCGAAACATTGCTATTTACAAAAAAAGTACCTAAGTGATTTTTTGAACTACATAAGTGATGTATTTACACATGCCATGATCAAATCATTGAGAATTTGATAAAAATGAAAAATATGATTTGGGCTTCTATCATGAATTTTGATATTTTAGTAAGAATTTGAAAAAAATGAATGAAAGAGGGTGCTATATTTGTAAATAGTAATGTTTCAAGTGTTATGTACGTTTGCATCTTTTTTATTTAAAATTTAAGTTCTGAGGCACATTGTAATACAAGAGGGATCAGGTCCCAACACCTTGACATCTACTATCTTTACCAACTAAACTACTTGGCAGCACCACCACCACCACCACTACCTACAACAACAAGCCTTTATCACACTTGAATTTTTTTTCTCCATTGTGTCTTATTGAGTGTCATATTTTCATTTAATTCTAATAAATTAAGATCATACCAATCTTTTTAGGTCTACCTCTGCCTTTCTTAACATAAGTTAAATATAAAACATTTACTCTCCTAATTAAATCAACAGATGGTCAACGTTTAATGTGACTAAACCATCTAAGATGATTCTCTCTAATCTTGTCTACCACTGAAGCTACCACCGATGCATTCCTCCACTTCAACCGAACAACTTGAATTCTACTAATAACAACTCCATCTATATCACCATCACTTTGAACAATAGACCCAAGATATTTAAACTGATTAAACATTTTAATGATTTGACCACCCATAGTTACAAATTTGCCACTATATCTACTACTATTAAAATTACATTCCATATATTCAGTCTTAGATCTACTCAAGCAAAGACCTTAGAATCCAATGGAAACCTCCTTAAATTAAGTTTTTTTTTTTAACTCTTTCTCTACTCTTATCCACAAGAAGTATATCATCAGCAAAAAACATACACCAAGATATATCCTCCAGTAAATGTCCAGTAAGAGCATCTATAGTTAAAGCAAAAATATATGAGCTTAAAGCCGATCCTAATGTAATCCAACTGAAATTGAAAAATACTTGGTCAATCCTCTTTCTATTCAAACACAAGTAACAGATCTAGCATACATATCTTTAATGAATTGAATAAAAGTAATATCGACACCTTTCTTTTCTAGAACTCTCCAAACAACTTCTCTTGGAGCCTTATCATAAGTTTTTTCTAAATCAATAAAAATCAAATGTAGATCATCCTTACTCTTTCTGTACTTCTCCATCAAACCTCTCAATATATGTATAGCTTTGATAGTAGACTTGACGGGCATAAATCCAAACTGATTATGAGATTTTTTGTATAACATATTAACCTATGTTCAATTATTCTCTCCCATAATTTTAATGTATGCCACACTATCTTAATTCCTCTATAATTTGCACACTTTTGTGCATCCCCTTTATTCTGAAAAATGGGGACCGAATACTCTTCCTCTACTTCTCAAACATCTTTTTAATTTTTAAAATAATATTAAAGAGCTTAATAAGTCTTGAAACTCCCAAATCTCCTACCACACTTTATTTTAGTCAGAAATCTTAAAACTAAGGGGGAAAGTAATATGATATGTAGAATAAAATGCTTATATATTTCTTTGATAACTCAAACTGTGAATAAAAAAAGTGAAGATTCTAAATATTAGTATGCATTCTATGTTAACTTTTCATTATTAAATAATTATTATGCAGATTCCTGGGCTTAATGTTCTTTCTGAGTACATTGTCGGCCTACTGTTACCTGGAAAGCCTCTAGCAAATGTGACATTCAAGATGTACGGCACAATAAGTCTGGGACAGGCACTCACACTTTTAAGCGATTTAAATCTGGGACACTACATGAAAATACCCCCAAAGGCAATGTTTTTCACACAGGTATTTAAGCTAATGGAAGCTCTTGATATAATTTTAACTGTCAGCATTGATATTATTTCATTTATAAGATAAACATTGAGAAATTCTTAAAATTGAAAAAGGGCTGATACAATTTTATTATGAATTGCACTTAAAAATGCAAACTGCAATTTTGAAGTACAATTTAGCTGCCCCGTGTAAATACAAAGACATCCTTCACCATGTTTTTTGTCATGAAAAATTTAAGGTAAAAATTTTCATTGAGAAAATAATTCAGTAAAATATGATGAGCAAACAATCTCAATTAATCATCTAAATTTTGTTTCATATAAAACTATACATAGAAATTTATTAAAATAACTTTAAAATATGAAGGGGCATTTACATACATAACACTTAATTCTAATGTGTTATACATCGAACACCTAAAATTTACTTTTTTACATTAATACCGCCTAAATCCTTCATATCACATAAAAAATACCTTCATTTTAACTTCTAAAGGGTGAAATTCAACTTTTCATGCACAGATAATGTGATATGTAAGTAATAATTGAAGTATAAGTGTTATAAATGCAAATACATAAGAATTGAGTGGTATGCAAGTGGATCTTTCAACTAATGAAGTCACCTAACATCTCTATATTTTTGGTGGTTAAAATCACAGTTTACAGGTAGTGTGATAGCGGCTACTGTTTCCTATGGAACAGCGTGGCTGCTTCTCGACACTGTGGAGGATATATGCGACCCAAGTAAACTTCCACCAGGAAGCCCATGGACTTGCCCTGGCAGCGACGTCTTCTATAATGCCTCCATTATTTGGGGCCTTGTTGGCCCAATGAGAATGTTTGGAAAATTTGGGCACTACTCAGCCTTAAATTTCTTCTTCCTCATAGGTTTATTGTTACCAATTCCATTTTGGCTTCTTGCGAAAACCTACCCTCAAAATAAGTTTTTCAGATCTATCCACATACCCTTACTCATCTCAGGTGGAGCTGCGGTTCCACCAGTACACTCAGTGAACTTTAACATGTGGGGCGCGGTTGGAATTTTTTTCAATTATTATATTTACAGGAGGTATAAGAACTGGTGGGCAAGGCACACATATGTTATGTCAGCTGCTTTAGATGCTGGAGTAGCCTTCATGGGAATACTCATATATTTTGTATTACAATCACATAACATCTTTGGAATTGGCTGGTGGGGGGGTGTTGCACAAGATCATTGCCCGCTTGCAAGTTGTCCTACCTCTCCAGGTGTTGTAATTGAAAATTGTCCTATAATTCAATAAAAATATCAAGGGTTGCACTTGAGATCGGAATTTACAACAATGCTTGTCTTTATTGCCATTTGATGTTTCAAAATTGGAAGATCTGCATACCTAGCACACACTTCTTATGTATATACATATCTCACACCTAAACTTTCATATTTATGTACATAGGACTTTGGAGTGTTAAACATATGCATGAAAAGGTAGATTTCACTTTTAAAAAGTGATAATAGTGCTATTTTTTATGTAATATTAAAGATTTGAATGATATGCGTGTAAATATGAAAGTTTGTGTGATATATGTAAATACATAAGAACTGTGTGCTATGTATGTAAATGGTGTCTACACCCAAAACTGTTCTCCTAATGAGCAAGATCTACATTGTTTCCTTCATGCTATAATAAGATTGTCCTATATTTTTTCTAAGTTTAAGAAGTAATGTCATTAAATAATAACTAAGTTCTAAAGCACCATAGCTCTTGCATTTACTCCAACAAGATCTGTCTCATCAGGAGTATATTCACAAAATAGATTCTCAACTGAAATTTCATCAAAAATCTATGCCGGATATATATATCCCATTTCAGCCAAGTTTGGCACATCCATGTTATTGGATTGCAAATATTAACATTTTAGACTTATAGAAGCCAAACGGAATGTTGTAAAATAATGGAAGATTGGTGATGCAAAATCCTTAGTATGATAATTCTTTTTTAAATGCAAAAAAGAATCTGTTAACATTAAAGATGTCAACATCTCTAGTTCATTCTAAAGTAAATCTTGTCCTAAGAACAATTGATCCTAGTGAACATCCAATCTTCTTCTCATTTTTCCATTTAGTCTTAGAGATAATGGTCTGACCAATGGTCACGGCAAAACAACACTCTACCATTACCTAAGACTCATAAAAATATTTAGTGATTGTCAACCAAATAATCCTATCATACAGTCAAACCTTATTTGGAGGGCTTAAGAATATTGGACCCATGAATGTGTTAGCCATAACTGGTCACTGGAGTAGGCGTGAATCAATGAGTCCAAGCCCGAACCAATCGAACCCTATGATGTTAATTTGAAAATTCTTATTTTTTAATAATTTGAGCATAACAAATCTTTGAAAAAAGATCAATTAGTTATTGATAAATAAGCTAAGCTCAATTAATCCTATGCTTGGTCAAGGTCAACCTTTGAAAATGAAAGATCAAAATTGATTTATTTAGTAAAACATGACCCTAAGAAGGCTGGATTCATTCAATTATCTTAACCAATGAGTTCTAAACCTAATGTAAAATTTCCTTAGGCTAGTGGAGACTATTATATTCCTATATACCCTATAAGGTGGCCAATTAGTTAGTGAAAAACAAGGTTAACCCTCATCGACTCTAAAAGGGTTATTTTGATCGATTCAAACACCCAACAAGTTGACTAACTTAAATGGACCCTAAAGGAGCAATAAGGTGTCTTAAGGTAAAACACATTCATGTTAGGGCATTTAATCCATCATTTGTATCAATTTAATTTGATTGGACCAATTCTATCCGATTGAAATAAAAGGAGTCAAATAAATCAGACTGACTTTAAACAACAAATTGATTCAATTAATTCAACATAGAACTTCCCTAGGGTGGTAATTTTGTTTAATATGGCCAAATTAAATTAAACCCTTAAACATAGAACTCGCTTAGGATGTTAGAAAATTAGCCCAAAGTGGTTGAATCATTTGATTTTTTTTGGAAGAGCTAAGCTAAATGGGTCAACAAGACCCATTTCAACTAAACTTAGATTTAATGGGTTTAAACCCATTTATAAATAGAATTGATTATAGGGATTAATTTCTTTAATTACTCAACAACCTACATTAATTCCATAGAATCTTTATTTAATACATGGTTAACCCAATTTAACATAGGTTAAATAGTAACAAAAGATAAACCTTAGTACATTTGGCCAGTATGATTCCTCCACCTGCCATATGCTGAGTAATTCTTCAAATCACTCTTAACACAATTCCTTCACCGTTGATTTTCTTCGATCAGGCCAGATGGTACTAGGAGAAGACCTTTAACCATGGTTTTTCATGATTAAAGGATCGTTTAACGGCACTTGAAGGAGGAAACTACCGCCGCTGCAAAAAAAAAAAAGGAGAATTCCAGTTATCCCAAGTCTTCATTCACTCACCAGACTCCGCAAATCCAAGCCAAGCCACTTAAGGCAGCTCAGCCCCCATTAACGGTGTAGCTAAGCTCGAGCTTTACTTGTCCCAGAGATCCAGCCAACACCAGGCAATTTCAGAGAGGGCAAGTACAATCTTTAAACCCTTGTTCAACCATAAGCAAGCTAGCGTTTTCTCTTATAATTCCCAGTAAGCTACATCCTTTTAAACGGCACGCAGAGCATAAAAAATGTCTCTGCTTCTCTGCTCTATCAATCAAATCGTGAAATAACATTCAAATATATAAAAATTTATGAATCTTCCAGTCAGAATAGGAATAATCTTAAAATCTGTAGCACACTAATCAGCGCAGTTCTACGATCCTGCATTCATAGCAGTTGCATTTTTTTTTCCTTTCAATAAGTAACAAAAAAACAGTTTAGGGCTTCACCTCGATTGCAATCGCCTCCTTCATATCTTCATTTTGTTCTTGTTTCCCCCACCTCTGCACCTTAGGGAAGTGCAGTTCAGTTCTTCTTCTCCAAAGTTGAGATTCCCACAATTCCACATCTATCTTCTCCTTCTCCTCGTTCGATTGCTTTGATCGGAGAACGGAGTACTAGCTGTGTGGCTGAGTAGAAACCGTGAGCGGGCGGGGCGGGGAGCAGGCTGAGGTGTGCGCGGGCTCGAAGGGGTGGATTGAGGAGATAAATACATGCAGGCCATCCAAAACATTGATATTTACAAATTAATCCCCCGAGGGGGTTTTTTGGAAGAATTTAAGAGTAAAATTTACATTTTCATGTATGGCTAAGTTGTTCTGTTTGTAAAAGATTTAAGTTTTGGTGTGAGATATGTAAATGCATAAAAATTTGGGTGCTATTTGTAAATTTATGCAATAATAAACATGGTTTGGGGTTTTGAGTGAGAATTACTAATTTTTTATATTATTTTAATAAAATTATTTAAATAATGAATTTTATATATTATAAAATAATATAAATGTTAGGATTATACAAAGAAATCATCATGCATTATTAAGATAAATATGTTTACTTATGATTAGGAATTTATAATATTTTTATTTGTTTAGATATATTTAAAAAAATATTATTTTTGTAAATTATGAGGGTGTTTATTTAAATCAAGTTATTTTTAATCATCATGCATTTAGTTACTTCTAACATTGTTGAATATGATGATTCATTCACATATTTAGCTTTAGAAAATGATGTAAAGTAGCATAGATTTTTTTGAGACATTAATAATATCATGATTATTTTGTGAACCAATCAAAAAGATTAATCATAATGATCATATAATTATAAATAATTAATTAATGTGTGCAACTAGGGTTGTAACTCAACCAAGCTGATTAGTGCACCAGTTCGAGCTGAGCTCTCATTTTGAAAATAACTAACGTAAAATATACCTAATATATATTAAAATTAAGATTTTATCTTTAATAATTAAAAAAATATTTTAAAAGATAATATTTTATGAAATACTTTTTTATAAATTATTCTCTAATTACTCATTTATTTACTCATTTTTCAATTATTCTAATATAAAATTGTTCGCTTTTCCAAAATAAATAAATCCGCTTGGGAGCTAACATTACAGCGGCATGGTGCGATTAATGTTGTCGTCCAGACATTCGAACGACGTACGTAATATTTTCTACCTATCTCAACAACAATCTACAAGAAAAAAGTATCAGTTATGCAATTTTGAAAGGATTTAGTTGTATTTTAATGCAAAATAAAAAAAAGGTTGATAATCAAAGAAATAATTTGCTTATGATTCAAACATAGCAATATTTTTGTTTATTTGAAATAACATTTGCATATACAATATTGCTTCAAAAATGATGGACATCTCAATGATTACAATTGATTTAAATAATATTTACTATGATTATAAAGCATTTTGAACAATTTACATGCACACCACATAATTCATATGTATTTACGAATAGAACCCTTGAACTTAGATTTTTACTTTTATTCTACTTGATCCAAAAGGTACATTTCACTTTTAAGATCACTTCTAGTGATATTTTTGAAGCAATATGAAGGATTTGGGTGAGATATGTAAATATACAAGAATTATGTGGTATGTATATAAATGTCCCAAATTTCTTTAAATAAATGTGCATATATCTTATCTTACATTTCCCTGATTGTTAATACATTCACATATAACTTTATCATCTTCTACAATCCATATAGTTGAAGATCATTATTAAAGCACATGATAGTATATATTGATACAATTGCAATATTTATGGGGGCATTTACAGCAAACCACACAATTTTTATGTATTTACATAACCAACACTTAAAACCCATATTTACATGCATATCCCTCAAATCTTTATTGCATGAAAAAAATCATCCTTTTAAAAGTGAAATATACCTTTACATGCATAAATTTATGACACCAAAATATTACAAGTGTAAACATCAAAGTTCGGGTGTTAAATGAAAATATGATAATACACACAATCCAAGTAATATTTAAATAAGAGAAATTTTATAGGGAAAATTGTTTTTTTTTTTTTTTTTGTAAAATCCTTTTGAAAAATAAGGTTGAATATGTTACTTTGGTTTATTTATTTTTATTTTTATTTTGAGATAATTGCATACAAACCACCCAAAAGATTGTTATTTATAAATTAATCACCTAGGTGTTTTGTTTTGGATTACCAAACCAATGTATTTAAGCATGCTACAATCAAACTACTGAGAATTTGATAAAAATGAAAAATATGATTTTGGGGTTCATCATCATGAATTTGGGCATTTGAGCGAGAATTTGAAAAATGGATGAAAGCGGGTGGATGATTTGTAAATAGTATGTTTCTAGTGATTTGTATGTAATTGCCGCTTTTTTTTTTCTTCTTTTTGGTTTGCAATAAAAGCACTGGTTAGCACAGACATTGCCAGTTCCAAGCCTGGATGTAAAATGTGGAGGGTTGTGTTAGGTAATCGACGGCCAGCGTAAAACTTATCGAAAAAATCATGACATGAATCATTTTGTAATAAAAATACTACTTATTACATTAAAAGGCGAATATAAAGCTAGAATCACTCTCCTTGAATGCAAACTGATAATATATAAATCTGAATTAATCTGAGTTACAAAATTAGAAATTTAAAGAATTAAAGAATTAAAAGAATGCAAAAAATTAAAAAATAAAATAAAATAAAATAAAAGAATTAAAAGAATAAATTATTATATGGAGTAAAGGGAGGCAATGCAATCAATCTCCCCTGATCAAGAGTGAAGGATGAGGCATTCTTTTGATCTCCACAAAGGAAGAGTATTCAGAACTTACTTTTTGTTTCCAGGGCTCTCCATCCATTTGCATGTATATATGATTCCACTGACCGCCTCTAATTTCTAATTTGATTGCTGCAGCCTGTAATGGGTGCATACAATGATCAAATCATAGTTATAATTTCAATAATTTTTCATGCATACCACTCGATTCCCGTCTATTTGCAAACCGAACACCTAAACTTGAGTTATTACATACATGCCAACCTTATCTATGTGATATGAAAAATTTGAGTGATCTAAATGTAAAAAATTAAAGTTTAGGCGTTAGATATGTAAATACACAGGCATTAGGCGGTGTATGTAAATACACAGCATTAGGCGGTATGTTTTTCTCGAACCCGCACTGCAAGGCAGGTGCACTCAGGCGGGCTCAAACCCATGACCCCACATGACTCACGAATGACAACACAGTTGTCAACCAAAGAGTCACGCTGCGTGGCACCCAAATCCTATGTATTTACATATCTAACACCTAATATAATTTTTAAAATGACATCAAGAAAAACACTATTTTGTCTTTTAAAAAGTGAAATATAACTTTTTCATACATAGATAAAGTGACATATATATATGCAAAAAATTAAGTATAAGTGTTAAATATGTAAATACATAGGAATTGAGTGATATAAGTATGCAAATCTTCCATCAATTAATTATTCTCCACGGCCTTGATGTGTGACTTTTATGTTATGAGATCGAGTTAATTAGAAATGGAGAATTTTGAAGCTGAAATGCTCCAAGTAGGGCTGATGTTTCACAAGGTCTGTTTTGACAAAAAGAAGAATATTTATATGTCATAATTATTATTATCAATAATAATTAATAAAATCATGTCAATAAATGGACATGATTTTAGTTGCATCAAAGAAAATCACAGGAAACCACTTAATACTTCTTTAACTTCCTACAATGACCATAAAGAGAATTCAGATAAGTTTATCAAGCCAAAGTTACTATGGTACCTGAGCAATATGCTTAGCAGAAATGAGTTCAATCATAACAAAAGATGCATGCCATCCTTGCTTCAAACCAAATATTTCTAACAGACCATCATCAGATTGTGCTTCAACAAATCCTTTCTGGGGAAGGCCAAAAAAAAAAAAAAAAAAAAAAAAA
>NEWO01000027.1:1522886-1582419 GCA_003013225.1 Phalaenopsis aphrodite
AACCATTGTTGATCATGATCAGAAAGCCAATTTTAACATAATCTTTTGGGTTGAATATTCTGCATATGAGACCAATATTTAACCATCAATAACATCCAGTGCAGATTTGATTATTTAAAAATAATTTTGAGAGTTCTACTTTAAAAGCATGGCTAGCATCAAAAGTTCAGAAGTTAATCAGACACAATTAAACAATTTCCAGATTCTCTGCAAATAGACATCATCTAGCATCATCCTTAGTTACAATAGTTTGTTTTTGGATGACTGAGTTCACAAGTAATGGCTCCTGCAGCATTCTCTGACCCGCCAAGAGACAATAATGATTCAAACTCCTCAAAAAAATAGACCAACATGGACAAATGAACATTCTCAATTGTTGATTGCAAATGGCAGATGATAGGATCAGCTAATGAGTGATGCTTTATGTAAATAATATCTACAAAACCCACTGAAAGCGTAATAGGGCTTGGAGATGAAAGAGAAAATGGGATTAAAAAAGAATAGAGGCATGAGCTTATTTTTCCAATCACCTTATTATGTGCAATCAATATACAGTAATGAAAAGTAAAAAAAATAACAATTATTTCATTGCCAAAATAGCACCCTGGTTGTTTATATTGGGTTATTTTAGTCCTAGAGTTTATAAAAGTGTCAAATTAGTCCCCCGACCACTTAAATTGGGGCTGAAATAGTTGTGGACTATTTCCGCCTAAATTTACAATGTCTAGGAATTAAATTGACACTTTTATAGACTCTAGTCTAAAATGACCTCATGAAAATAGCAAGGGGACTATTTTTTGCGCTTTACTCTTCTATAATCATTATATGAAAGATGTAGATTTCACTTTAAAAAAAACGTTACCTATCGAGATGAGATATTGAGCCTGTGGCAGCCCTAAAGAGACAGCGTTTCACTGAAGACTTCCATGCAAAAGGAAATGATCCACCCTACAAAAGTTGCTAAATATTTGAATCAACAATTTATATCGGTGATTTAACAGGGCATAAATAAAAACAGACAATTCTATACCCAACCAAAGCATCTGGAAAGATCATTGCCAGTACCAAGTGGAATGATTCCAGTAGGGGGGATTGGTTCTCTACACTGAGCATACAACTCACCAAGGCTTCCCAGTACCCATCCTACTGTACCATCGCCACCAGCAACCTGGATAGAAAAAAAAAAGGAAGATTAACTTACCACTCAATTTTTATGTATTTACATATCTAACACCTGAACTTGAATTTTTAAAAATATATCATCTTACCTATGCATGAAAAAGAGTATTTCACTTTGTAAAAGTTATAATAGTTCTTTTTTTGACATGACATGAAAGATTAGGGCAGTATAAACGTAAAAAAGCAAAGCTTAGGTGTTAGATATGTAAATACATAGGAATTGGGGTGGTATGTATGTAAATGCCCCCATAAAAAAATTTGAGCTGTCTACAAAGTATCGCAGTTAAAAAGAAAGATATTATACCAAAAAAGAAATCAAGGCCCTGATAATAAGCCAGACCCCCAGAATACAAAGCATTAACTATTTACCTGATGATGATTCTGCCAATAACAAATGAAGGTTTAATCTGTCATATTTTTTAAGCTGTGCCCGTAATTTAAGATGGCCATCATATCAAATTTAAATGTATGATAATTATTTATTTACTTTTGATTTTACAAGAAAAATGGTGGAACATTGGAACATAAGAAAGCACAATGCTATAAAAAAAAATGTGAAGGGATCTTAGATACAATTTTGGTTAGTATTATATAAAAAAATTGTATTGCACTCATATCAAAGTAAATCTAAAAATCTTGAAAAAATGAAACCACACATTGCCTTGCGGACATTAAAAATATAAATATCTGAAATATAATTAATCAAAAGAGGAAAAAGCATTTCAACAGGCAAAGCATAAACAAAAAATAACTACCAATCAAAATTAGCAACATACCATAACTCTCATATTTTCTCGAGTGGACCTCGCACAACAGTAATCAAGCTCAGCCAATTTCTCCAAGCAGGCTAAACCATATTGAACAAAATCAGAAGGCTTCATCTCTGCAAGGTCAAAAACCTGCATCAAGGAGCCAAACATCATTTTGAGTAGAGCAAAATCATTTAAATATTCCCTAGTTTCCTCGAATCACAAGAGAAATTTTGTAAGTATGCATATGGACAATATACAAACGATGATGGTTCGGATATTGTAAAACAATAAAAAATCCAGTATTTGTGTCTTTTCATGCATGATTTTTTTCTTTTCTTTCTTGGAAATAAACGAATATAAGCCTTATATAATGTCAGAAAAAGAGCATGCCTAACTTTATACTAAGAAAGTGTCAACTTAGAATTAAGTAGATGATAAACCACAAGTTAGGTATAAAAGACATCAAATACAGCAAAAAAAGAAAAATACAAAAGTTTGCGTGTTTAAATAAACCATGATCTTGCTTGCTGTGCAATCAAATAACGATCACCAACCCTCTTAAAGCCTAGTGCATGCTCGCTTAAAAAACAAAAGAAAGGAAAAAAAAATCGAAGTCTCCCGAGATAAGAGAAAAATTTTATGAAGTTAAGAATAAAAAAAATGATTAAACAAAAGTAGAAAATTAACACTCCAAATAGTTCCTCAAACAGGCGTTATCAAATAGTTGAGATAATACTTTGAATTTCTAGAATGACTTTCTTGTGCTTCCCTTCTCTCTCTTTCTCCTCTTTTACCATCTTATCTCTCCTTTCAATTCTTCTCAACTCCACAAAACACTCAAGCTTGGTTTGTAATTTAATGCAAAATAAGCTTCTAAATATCAACTTACATAACCACTAACCTAATGCAAAGTTGTCTAACTTGTACAAAATCAGCAAACTCATTTCCAAGTTTTCACACAAGAAGTTTGATGCATTTCTTATCATGTGATTCATGCATTAACATCGAGAGAATAAATACATACAAATCGTCGAACTCATTTTCAAGCTTTTACTTCGAAACATACCTCAATGATATGATTCATGCATAATTTTGAATTAAGAACCAACAATATCCCTCTTGATTCTATATTATGAAAAAACACGGGATATTATGAAAAAACACGGATCTCATTTATGACGCCTCTCCAAGTTAAGCACTCTAAACTCTAAATCTCAAAAGCTATGTAGCACTGACACTTCTAAAAATGTGTCGTACCCGTGTTGGACATGTATCGGGCACCAACACTTGCCCATACACCCCGACATTTCTCCGACACTGCAAAATATATGTCTGAATTTTTTTCAGACACAAAAACGTCTGTGACACACCTCAACACCTCATCAAGCGTGAGCTTAACACTATTTCGAGAAAATGAGACACATGAACTAGAAAATTATAAATATACGTACAAACTTAATTATATCTCATAGTCACAACCCCATCTCTCGTCATAATGAAGCTTCTTCTAACATTTGTCAAAATCGAGCATTGAAGGTGCGTCCAATATTCGTCGAAGCCGAGCATTAATAATTCACTCTTTGTAATCATAGAATTTTTTAAATTTTAGTAGATAAGTTGGATGAACTTTTTGTAACATATTTTATCTAATTTAAAAATTAATTTCCACAAGCATGAAATTTTATAATATAAATTAAATCTATGAAGTTAAATTTTATTCTTGCATAATTTGTGTTATGATATTTTGTAATAAAGAATAATAAAAAAAATATTTTTATACTAATAATTAATTAAAATTAAAACGTGTCTATGACTTGTCGTGTGCTAATTTTTTTAAATTATGTCGTGTTCCCGTATCGTTTCGTGTCGTGTCTGTGTCCTCGTGTCCTTGTCCGTGCTTCATAGCTCAAAAGAGTATGATAAGACACTAAAATAAATTGTAAAATATAAGGCTAATATTTCATCACCAATAGTACCACTCTCATCTCATGCATCTATTTATTATAGAATATTTTCTCCAAGTTTGAAGCTAACTTATCTTTGATTCTCCAAATTGTGAAGTTTCACTAAAGCAATTAAATCTAAAACATCAAAACTTGATATTCCACTCTATAGCAGAGAGTCCAACACATTTTACCTTTAGAACGACCAAAGAATCTGTATCAATATTAAAGCCACTAGTATCACTAAGGAAAACTATATCCTACAATATTGAGAGCACTAAAGAATATTAAATTCTTTCTCAATTCTAGAGCATACTTAACTCCAACAACAAAACAGTCACATTATTAGATGCCATCAACTATACTGTGTCAAAAGCTCCAATGTTGCATAAAACAATGTTTCCCATGTAAACATAGCTGCTAGAACTTTGCTCATACGTCAAAATATTTCAACAATGTAGCAACGCTAGCTCAGAATGTTGGAAGTTCAAGAGTTTGTACATGCTTCTCTCCACTTTTTGTATGTGCACGAGTTCTCTGGGCTTTCACTAAAACAACAACAACAACAACAAAAAAGTCTTAATCTCGCTACACGGGGTCGGCTACATGAATCCTTTTTCTCCATTGCTTTCTATTTAGTGTCATATTTTCATTTAGTTCAAATAAATTAAGATCATTTTTTATATAATAAATCCAAGTCTTCCTAGGTCTACCTCAGCCTTTCTAATATAAGTCGAATCTAAAACATCTACTCTCCTAATTGGATTATCAGAAGGTCGACGATTAAAGTGACCAAACCACCTAAGACGTGTCTCTCTAATTTTGTCCGTCACTGGAGCTACACCAACCCTATCACAAAGATATTCATTTCGCATTTTGTCTCTAAGTGTAAAGCCACTCATCCATCTAATCATTCTCATCTCGACAATATTTAACTTAGTATTACGCTTCTCTTTTAAAGGAAAACATTTAGTGTTATAGAGCATTGAAGGTCTCACAACCATCTTATAAAAGTTTCCTTTCAGTATAAGCGATACTTTTCTATCACACAAAAGACCTTAAGCATTCCTCCACTTCAACCAACCAATTTGAATTCTACTATTAACATCCTCATCTATATCACCATCGCTTTGAACAACAGACCCAAGATATCTAAATCGTTCACATCTTTTAATAATTTGATCACCAAAGTTACACTTCTGTCACTAAAGCTACTATTACTAAAATTACATTCAATGTATTCAGTTTTAGTTCTACTCAAATGAAGGCCTTTAGATTCCACTGTAGGCCTCCATAATTCAAGTTTTTCCTGAATTTTTTCTCTCGTCTTATCCACGAGAAGGATATCATTAGCAAAAAGCATGCACCTAGGTACATCCTCTTATAAATGTCCAGTAATACCATAAATAACTAAAGGAAAAAGATATGGGCTTAAAATCGATCGCTAATGTAATCCAACATAAATAAGAAAATAATTGGTCAATCCTCCTTCAGTTGGAACACAAGTAACAACTCTAGTATACATATATTTAATGACTTGAATATAAGTCATATCAACACCTTTCTTCTCAAGAACTCTCCAAAGGATATCTCTTGGCACCCTATCGTAAGTTTTTTTCTAAATCAATAAAAATCAAATGTTGATCCTCCTTATTATCTCTGAACTTCTCCATCAAACCTCCCAATAAATGTATGGCTTCCATAGTAGAATTGCTCGACATAAATCCAAATTGATTATTAGAAATCTTTGTAATACGTCATAACCTATGTTCAATTACCCTCTCCCATAATTTTGAAGTATCACACATCAGCTTAATTCCTCTATAATTTGCACACTCTTGTGCATCCCCTTTATTCTTAAAAAATGAGGACCAAAATACTCTTCCTCCATTCCTCAGGCATCTTTTTAGTTTTTAAAATAATATTAAAGATTTTAGTAAGCCAAGAATCTCCCAAATCTCCTAAAAATTTCCACACTTCAATTGGGATATCATCAAGTCCTACAGCCTTTTCACGCTTGGTTTTCTTTAAAGTCTCATCAACTTCTTTTTTACTAATGCGATGGTAAAAATAAAACGTTTTATTATTATTAACGATATTAAGATCACTAAGGTAGATCATATTTTCAGAAACTCCATTAAAAAATTTATCAAAATAACTCATCCACTTATGTTGAACATCTTTTCTAAGAAAAACACTTTTTTATTTTCATATTTAATATACTTTACTTTAGTTAAATTTTTACTTTTTTTTTTCTCTTTGTTTGGCTAGTTTATACATATTTTTTCACCATCCTTAGTATCTAATTTGCTATAAATATCATTAAAAACAGAACTTTCTGCGTCATAATATGTGGTCGTTTGACATTTTTTTCTCAGTTTTCTATGTTTTTACATTTAAACTATTTTTTATAACATATCTTCTTATATTTTATCTTTCTTGCACATTATTATTCCACCACCAACTATTTTTATTTATAAAAACTTTTTTTTTATTCTTCAAGTATTATTTTGTTACTTGTTTAATAGTGTTTGTTATTTTATCCCACATAACATTCGCTTCTTCATGAATATCCAAAATTTTGAAATCTTGAATTCTACTCATAAAAAAATTTTATTTGTGTTTTTTATGTTCCCCCATCTAATTGTACGATGAAGAGTCCTAACATTCTTTATTTTACAACTTTTCATCTTAAAATCTAGAACTAATAATCGATGTTAAGTACTTAAATATTCACTTGAAATGATCTTACAATCTTTACAATCTTGACAATCTCTTCTCATAAGAAAATAATCAACTTGTATTTTATTAAATCCATTTTTATAAGTAATAAGATGCTCATCTCTTTTCTTGAATAAGGTATTAGTAATAACAAAATCATACGCTAAATCAAAATCTAAAATGACTAGACTTTCTTCATTAGTTACTCTAAAACCGTGGCCCCCAAGAATATTTCTGAAATCTTTTACCACTCTCCCGACATGTTCATTTACATCACCTCTAATAAAAATTCTTTTTTCAAGAGGTATAATTTGGATTAAATCTTCTAAGTCATTCAAGAATTTATCGTTAGACCCTATATCTAAATCTATTTGAGGAGCATAAGCACTTAAAACATTAAAAAATCTTATTATCAATAATAATTTTAAGGGTTATAATTCTATTTCCAACTATATTAATTTTTATAACATATCTTTCAAACTCTTATATATAATTACATCTACACCATTTTTAGTGCGACTCTTACAAGAATACCAAAGTTTAAAACCTAAATTATCAATCTACTTAACATTTTCACCAACTCATTTAGTTTATTGAATGCATAAGATATTAATCTTTCTACGCATCACAATATCAACTAAGTTCATTAATTTACAATTGACAGTACATATATTCCAAAATCTTGTTCTAATATTAGTTTCATGGACTAATTTCTTTACTTGCATCTGTTCGTAATGTAGAAACCCGTGCTTATTTAACATTACACCAGAGCGTCGGTTTAGCGACCCTTGCACACTTTTTACTGTATTCAGGTCATAAAGCATGCCATATCCAGGGGACGACCTAGCACTTGCACAATGTTCAAAAGAATTCATGACATGATTTTATTTCGACAAATTTTATGTTGGTTATCGACTACCTAACGCAACCCTCCATCTGGGCTTTCATTGAAAGTTGTTACTAAAATCTATACTCATTTGTTCATTCTTCAAGAACTAAAACTACTCCCCACTTTATTAGCCTTTGGTTATACATGAGAAATGCTAGCTTTATGTTTAACGCTAAAAGGTTATTGGCACACACCTTGTAAGTAAATATGGGGGTGAAGTGGGGGAGTGGGGGGAAGTATTATAAAATTGCCTAAACTATAAAAAATAAAAAAAAAATTCTACTGTTTTTATAGAGAAATTGCAAAATTCAAGGGGCGCAATTGCCCAACTTGGAGATAACTTGGTTTCGTCCCTATACACTTCCCTCAAATCATCAAAAGATCTCCAAATTAACCACTAAACTTCAACTCATACAAGCTGTGTCTGGCCGCTCTATGAAATAAAAAAGAAAAACATAATATGTATTCCCAAGAACATGGCTTTCACTAACCTTGATC
Source organism: Phalaenopsis aphrodite (assembly GCA_003013225.1). Classification (NCBI taxonomy): domain Eukaryota; kingdom Viridiplantae; phylum Streptophyta; class Magnoliopsida; order Asparagales; family Orchidaceae; genus Phalaenopsis; species Phalaenopsis aphrodite. Next base: position 1,530,869 of record NEWO01000027.1, read on the forward strand.
CACTCAATACATTTACGAAGAAATTGTTTCACCTTGCTCCACAATAGAGCTTCATTCCTACCAAATTACAGTCCCGTTAAGCATGAGATTATCATACAAGTCAAAATAATAGGGCGAAAAAAGAAAGTCATAAGTTCCAGGAAAATCCTTCTTCAATCCGCATTATATGAAATCAAACATGCCCCAAACACAGATAAAACAATCAATCAATCTACGAAAATAAGCACAACCTGATCCTCCCCAATCAATTCAAGAAGGCGACCTTTGACAATGGGCCCTAGCCGCCCTCCGCTACGCGAGTTAACAAATACCACGATGGGTGCTTCCGGGCACACATCAATCCACCCGCTCCCAGACGAAGAAACCCCCTTCACGGCCTCCGCAGCAGCCCTAGCGCTGGCCACCGGATCCTTGCTCCGCATTGCCTCCACCATAGCCGCACGCAGCCGTCCGGGGATCAAGATCCGCCGCCGAAGATCATCCCAGTCAACCCGCAGCCCGGCCACGATCCCGTACCCCTTGAAAGTCTCTACTATCGACGCCCTCGTTGAAACACCCGCCTGCCTCCCCCCATTCACGCCGTGGATCAGTAGCTCATCCGGGTCGCTCATGAAGAATCGCGACATCCCGGCGACTTTGGCGCTGGAGGTCTCAGCACAGAATTTGAGAATTGGAGAAGAACCTGAATACCACCCAAGTTTATGTAAAAATATTTAAAAAAAGATAGAACGCCGAAACACATAATACTGAGATGTTATTGAGTTACAATAAATTTCTAATAACTCAGTTATTTGGGAGCTCCCAATAATCTATTAATATATTTTGAGGTTCGGCTTTTATCTTTTTTTCTATCGTTCAAAGGATTTGTGAGGTTATTAGTTGTATTAACTCCAATAACAACGACATAACCTTCCAATAACCCCTGTCTTTTCCAAGTTCATAAATTTGGAGGGCATTTACTTAAATAGCACCCCAAAATTCTTGTATTTACATATCTAACTCGTAAAATTTAGTTTTTTACATTTTTACCATCCAAATCTTTCATATCACATAAAAATATCCTTATTTCTTATTTTAAAAGTGAAACGCATCTTCTTATGTCTTCTCATACATAAATAAGGTGACATATATGCAAAAGTTAAAATTTTAAATATTTAATATATGAATATATAGGAGTTGAGTGGTATGTCTGCAAATATTCCTTTATTTATATGCAAGAGTTCATATTTACATAATTACATGTGTACCATTTTAAAATCTAAATATATTTTTCATAATAAAATATATTAGAGTTTTATAATTCATTTAATTGATTTATTTTTTATATTAAAAAATTTCATGTATTTCCATATAAATTTATTATTTTATAAATCAATAAATAAATAAATAATTATAAAATAAAATACTTAGAAGATTAGCATACCTACACTAAAAGCTTATTAACATTTTAAATTAATCACATATATTACATGGGCTGCGATCAAATTGTTGAGAATTAAATAAAACAATTATATAATAATTAAGGTGACATTTTAATAAAAAATTGGAAGGAAGATTTACAAACCTACCTTATCATTGCATGAAAAATGTGTATATTAATTTTTATGAAAATGTTGAGTGTAATAAACATAAAATATAAAGCTTAGGTGTTAGATATGTAAAGGCATAAAAGATGGGTGATATATATGTAAATGTCCCATATTAAAAATGTGATAATATGTAATAACTATGAATTATTAAATGATATAATATTAAATAGTAAAGTTAATAGTTCTTATAATTTTATCCCTTCATTTCTCCAATATTATTAAATAGTATATAATGTGTTCGAATTTAGGAGTGTAAAAGTGTTCTTTGAAGAAATATATCCAGCACAATTTTTCTGTGACATAGTGGTTGAAAGTGTAATCTTCTATGGTGAGACCACGAGTTTGAATTTACATATTGTCATTTGGGCTCATCTTTTCCCAAGAAAAAATTGATGTTTTTCTTTTTGGGCTCTAGTTATATTATTTCACCAACATCAACTCGCCATTCAATACTATTTGAAAAAATATATCAATCTCTCACCCTATTTTATAGTTACCTTTAATAAAACTAAAGCCCTCTATCATGCTGAGCGGATTTAACGTATGTCTGGGGTAGTTGCACCTTATTAAAAAACAGCTGTGAAGCCGCTGAAAAATAATGAAATGTTCAAAAAGCTGCAGTTACTATTATAATTTTATTTTTTATTGAAATAGTCAGGCCACAACTAGAAAGCTGCCGCCACACATAGTCAGGGCAGGTGGGACAATGCAAATTTCAGCGGTAGTTTTTTAAAAAGCTGTCAAAACACATTTTACCCAAACATACAAAATTACGGTGCGGTGCAGAACCATCACTGCACTGCAGCCCCTAACGACCTCTTAGAAGTATAACCATAAACCAATTCATCCATCCTCATGCTTTTATACTCGAGGAAAAGCTCAAAATGGAAGCTAAACTTTTTAAAGTAGAATTTACATACATATACCACACAATTATTATGTATTTAGATATAGAACAACTATGCATTTCATATTTACATTACATGACACTTGAATCTTTAACATAACATCAAAAATATCACAAGCACGATTGAAAAATAAATTTGCATGTTTAACTTTATGACAACAAGAAGTTATAATAAGTGCAAATATCTACCACTGAATGTTAAATATATAAATACATAAGATCTGTCATATGCATGTAAAATTCCAATTTTTTAAATCAATTTTTTTAATATAAAAATGATTATAAAATTGTTGTAAAAAATGAAACTTTTTTTGAAAGCTCCAAGAGGTATTATAAATATTTTATTTATTTAAAAAAATTAGACAGCATTTTTTCATAATTTCCACACTTTGACAAATCTGACTGTAAAAATCTTCTCACCACATAAATTTTTAAAATGCAAAGAATATGTATTAACAAAATGGAAATATAGTTATTAAAGCTGTCAAAAAAAATTGTTCGTAAATCGTCTTCAGTTCATTAAATAGCTCATGTTCGGCGAGCCAATAGCCTTTATTCGATGAAGTTTGAGTTCAAATCATCATAGCACATGGGATCATGTGATTCTACGCTTTCTAATACATAAAAATAGTGAAGATTTAGCTCCAATACCCTACATATATTTTTCTAATTAATTTAAATTAGTCAATTTCAAGTCAAACACGAACAAAAATATGTAAACTGAACTGAACATGAACAAGAATACGTAAATCGAGTCGAACGAGAACACAATATTCACGAGTAATTTCAAACACAAGCCAACTTCGAACATAATTATATTTGAACATATCGAACGCGAGCTAAGCCTAATCGCTTATGCTGACAAGTTTACAGCCCTGATAGGGATGGTCGTGATCCGAAAAAGCAATTTTTTTTTTTAAAAAAAAAAGCCCCAAAGAAGCGCTAGTCACTAATTAAAAAGTTCAATTTAGCCCCTCACCTCATCAAATCTAAAACAATTAAATCCTACCTTCAATTTTATTGCTTCTTTGAATAAAATTTATTAAAAGAAAACATCCCATTAAAACATTTTAAAATTTTCAAAACCAATTTCATTGATTTAAGTTTGTATTAAATAATGAATTTGACCCTTTAAAATAACAAAATGGGCATTTACATATATACCACCCAATTCTTATGTATTTACACATCTAACCCCTAAACTTTGTTTTTTACATTTATAACACCCAAATATTTCATATGACATCTAAAAATACCACTACTTATAACTATTAAAAATGTACTATGCACCTTTTCAACCATAACTAAGTTGGCATCTAAGTAAAAATTAAACCTTAGGTGTTAGATATCTAAATACATAAAAATTGAGTGGGTATGTTTGTAAATCTTTCAGCTAAAAAACAACCACTTGAAAAACTTTCCACCACCAATTTCCAAATAATAAAAAAGCTAAAGTTGACTAAAATGATTAATATCACACAAAAAAAAGCTCTATCATCATTTTTCAAAGCACTGAAGTGCTATGTATGAAAATATGAGAGTATAACTGTGAGAAATGTAAATACATAAGAATTGTGTGCTATTAATGTAAATTTCAACAAAAACAACAAAACCTTGATCCCACTATGTGAGGTCGGCTACATGAATACCTTTTCTCCATTCCGTCCTATTTAGTGACATATTTTCATTTAATTCTAATAAATTAAGATCATTTTTTTTATATAGTATGCCCAAGTCGTCCTAGGTCTACCTCTACATTTCTTAACATACGATGAATCTAAAACATCTACTTTTCTAATCAGATCATCAAATGATCGACGTTTAATGTGACCAAACCATCTAAGTCGACTTTCTCTAATTTTGTTCGTCACTGGACTACACCAACCCTATCACAGATATATTCATTTCGCATTTTGTCTCTAAGTGTAAAGCCACTCATCCACCTAATCACTCATCTCGGCAACACTTAACTTAGTTTTATGTTACTCTTTTAAAGGCCATCATTCAGCGTCATAGAGCATTGCAAGTCTCAACACCATCTTATAAAATTTACTGATATAAATTTTCCAAAGATTAAATTAGTTAAAATGTGATAACGTCAACACGCCTAAAAAATCCATAGTCAGTTTGATAATTTACCCTTCACATTTTTCAAAATATTTAAGAACATTTTTCTTCCATAAAGAAAACAAGTAACCAATCTACCTATAAGGCTATACTACAATGTAAGGCATTTGAACCTCCCAAGCATATAAATCCTAAGCCAAAGCTAAAATCAACTAATACAAAGAAAAAGGGAGTACTGTACTAACCCAATAGTTCTGTATGCTTCAGCTTATTGAAGTTGTGCACCTAAAGCAGCCAATGTTGCACAACACGGCTGACTTCATCATCACCCCAAACCTGCATCAATTACTCAAACAATTACTCAATAGGAATGATACTGACAACATATATTCAATGCAATTCGTATGTATTTACATATCAAGAAACATGTCAAATTAATCCCCTAACTATTTAGATGGTACCATTTTAGTCTCAAAGTTTATAAAAATATCAATATAATCCTTAGATGAAAAGAGTGATTTACTAAATAATAATAATAATAATAATAAAATGTATAACACACAATTCGTATGTATTTACATATTGAGAAAATGTCAAACTAGTCCTCTGTCTGTTTAGATGGTATCATTTTAGTCCCAGAGTTTATACAAGTATCAAATTAGTCCTTAGACGAAAAGAGTAATTTANTGTTATGATATTTTGTAATAAAGAATAATAAAAAAAATATTTTTATACTAATAATTAATTAAAATTAAAACGTGTCTATGACTTGTCGTGTGCTAATTTTTTTAAATTATGTCGTGTTCCCGTATCGTTTCGTGTCGTGTCTGTGTCCTCGTGTCCTTGTCCGTGCTTCATAGCTCAAAAGAGTATGATAAGACACTAAAATAAATTGTAAAATATAAGGCTAATATTTCATCACCAATAGTACCACTCTCATCTCATGCATCTATTTATTATAGAATATTTTCTCCAAGTTTGAAGCTAACTTATCTTTGATTCTCCAAATTGTGAAGTTTCACTAAAGCAATTAAATCTAAAACATCAAAACTTGATATTCCACTCTATAGCAGAGAGTCCAACACATTTTACCTTTAGAACGACCAAAGAATCTGTATCAATATTAAAGCCACTAGTATCGCTAAGGAAAACTATATCCTACAATATTGAGAGCACTAAAGAATATTAAATTCTTTCTCAATTCTAGAGCATACTTAACTCCAACAACAAAACAGTCACATTATTAGATGCCATCAACTATACTGTGTCAAAAGCTCCAATGTTGCATAAAACAATGTTTCCCATGTAAACATAGCTGCTAGAACTTTGCTCATACGTCAAAATATTTCAACAATGTAGAATGTTGGAAGTTCAAGAGTTTGTACATGCTTCTCTCCACTTTTTGTATGTGCACGAGTTCTCTGGGCTTTCACTAAAACAACAACAACAACAACAAAAAAGTCTTAATCTCGCTACACGGGGTCGGCTACATGAATCCTTTTTCTCCATTGCTTTCTATTCAATGTCATATTTTCATTTAGTTCAAATAAATTAAGATCATTTTTTATATAATAAGTCCAAGTTTTCCTAGGTCAACGTCTGCCTTTCTTAATATAAGTCAAATCTAAAACATCTATTCTCCTAATTGGATTTTGAGATGGTCGACGTTTAATGTGACCAAACCACCTAAGACGGCTCTTTCTAATTTTGTCCGTCACTGGAGCTACACCAACCATATCACAAAGATATTCATTTCGCATTTTGTCTCTAAGTGTAAAGCCACTCATCCATCTAATCATTCTCATCTCGACAATATTTAACTTAGTATTACGCTTCTCTTTTAAAGGAAAACATTTAGCGTTATAGAGCATTGAAGGCCTCACAACCATCTTATAAAAGTTTCCTTTCAGTATAAGCGATACTTTTCTATCACACAAAAGACCTTAAGCATTCCTCCACTTCAACCAACCAATTTGAATTCTACTATTAACATCCTCATCTATATCACCATCGCTTTGAACAACAGACCCAAGATATCTAAATCGTTCACATCTTTTAATAATTTGATCACCAAAGTTACACTTCTGTCACTAAAGCTACTATTACTAAAATTACATTCAATGTATTCAGTTTTAGTTCTACTCAAATGAAGGCCTTTAGATTCCACTGTAGGCCTCCATAATTCAAGTTTTTCCTGAATTTTTTCTCTCGTCTTATCCACGAGAAGGATATCATTAGCAAAAAGCATGCACCTAGGTACATCCTCTTATAAATGTCCAGTAATACCATAAATAACTAAAGGAAAAAGATATGGGCTTAAAGTCGATCGCTAATGTAATCCAACATAAATAAGAAAATAATTGGTCAATCCTCCTTCAGTCGGACCACAAGTAACGGCTCTAGTATACATATCTTTAATTACTTGAATATAAGTCATATCAACACCTTTCTTCTCAAGAACTCTCCAAAGGATATCTCTTGGCACCCTATCGTAAGTTTTTTTCTAAATCAATAAAAATCAAATGTAGATCCTCATTATTATCTCTAAACTTCTCCATCAAACCTCCCAATAAATGTATGGCTTCCATGGTAGACTTGCTCAGCATAAATCCAAACTGACTATTAGAAATCTTTGTAATACGTCATAACCTATGTTCAATTACCCTCTCCCATAATTTTGAAGTATCACACATCAGCTTAATTCCTCTATAATTTGCACACTCTTGTGCATCCCCTTTATTCTTAAAAAATGAGGACTAAAATACTCTTCCTCCATTCCTCAGGCATCTTTTTAGTTTTTAAAATAATATTAAAGATTTTAGTAAGCCAAGAATCTCCCAAATCTCCTAAAAATTTCCACACTTCAATTGGGATATCATCAAGTCCTACAGCCTTTTCACGCTTGGTTTTCTTTAAAGTCTCATCAACTTCTTTTTTACTAATGCGATGGTAAAAATAAAACGTTTTATTATTATTAACGATATTAAGATCACTAAGGTAGATCATATTTTCAGAAACTCCATTAAAAAATTTATCAAAATAACTCATCCACTTATGTTGAACATCTTTTCTAAGAAAAACACTTTTTTATTTTCATATTTAATATACTTTACTTTAGTTAAATTTTTACTTTTTTTTTTCTCTTTGTTTGGCTAGTTTATACATATTTTTTCACCATCCTTAGTATCTAATTTGCTATAAATATCATTAAAAACAGAACTTTCAGCGGCACAAATTGTGGTCGTTTGACATTTTTTCTCAGTTTTCTATGTTTTTACATTTAAAATATTTTTTATAACATATCTTCTTATATTTTATCTTTCTTGCACATTATTATTCCACCACCAACTATTTTTATTTATAGAAACTTTTTCTTTTGATTCTCCAAGTATTATTTTGTTACTTGTTTAATAGTGTTTGTTATTTTATCCCACATAACATTCGTTTCTTCATGAATATCCAAAATTTTGAAATCTTGAATTTTACTCATAAAAAAATTTTATTTGTGTTTTTTATGTTCCCCCATCTAATTGTACGATGAAGAGTCCTAATATTCTTTATTTTACAACTTTTCATCATAAAATCTAGAACTAATAATCGATGTTAAGTACTTAAAAACTCACTTGAAATGATCTTACAATCTTTACAATCTTTACAATCTCTTCTCATAAGAAAATAATCAATTTGTATTTTATTAGATCCATTCTTATAAGTAATAAGATGCTCATCTCTTTTCTTGAATAAGGTATTAGTAATAACAAAAACATACGCTAAATCAAAATCTAAAATGACTAGACCTTCTTCATTAGTTACTCCAAAACCATGACCACCAAGAATATTTCTGAAATTTTTTACCACTCTCCCGACATGTTCATTTACATCACCTCTAATAAAATTTTTTTTTTGAAGAGGTATAATTTGGATTAAATCTTCTAAGTCATTCAAGAATTTATCGTTAGACTCTATATCTAAATCTATTTGAGGAGCATAAGCACTTAAAACATTAAAAAATCTTATTATCAATAATAATTTTAAGGGTTATAATTATATTTCCAACTATATTAATTTTTATAACATATCTTTCAAACTCTTATATATAATTACATCTACACCATTTTTAGTGCGACTCTTACAAGAATACCAAAGTTTAAAACCTAAATTATCAATCTACTTAACATTTTCACCAACTCATTTAGTTTATTGAATGCATAAGATATTAATCTTTCTATGCATCACAATATCAACTAAGTTCATTAATTTACAATTGACAGTACATATATTCCAAAATCTTATTCTAATATTAGTTTCATGAACTAATTTCTTTACTTGCATCCGTTCGTAATGTAGAAACCCGTGCTTATTTAACACTACACCAGAGCGTCGGTTTAGCGACCCTTGCACACTTTTTACTGTATTCAAGTCATAAAGCATGCCACATCCAGGGGACGACCTAGCACTTGCACAATGTTCAAAAGAATTCATGACATGATTTTATTTCGACAAATTTTATGTTGGCTATCGACTACCTAACGCAACCCTCCATCTGGGCTTTCATTGAAAGTTGTTACTAAAATCTGTACTCATTTGTTCATTCTTCAAGAACTAAAACTACTCCCCACTTTATAAGCCTTGGTTATACATGAGAAATGCTAGCTTTTTGTTTAGCGCTAAAAGGTTATTCGCACACACCTTGAAAGTAATACGCAGGTGAAGTGGGAGAGTGGGGGGAAGTATTATAAAATTGCCTAAACTATAAAAAATTAAAAAAAATTCTATTGTTTTTATAGAGAAATTGCAAAATTCAAGGGGAGACACCTTGGTTTCGTCCCTATACACTTCCCTCGAATCATCAAAAGATCTCCAAATTAACCACTAAACTTCAGCTCATACAAGCTGTGTCTGGCCGCTCTATGAAATAAAAAAGCAAAACATAATATTTATTCCCAAGAGCATGGCTTTCACTAACCTTGATCCACTCAATATATTTACGAAGAAATTGTTTCACCTTGCTCCACAATAGAGCTTCATTCCTACCAAATTACAGTCCCGTTAAGCATGAGATTATCATACAAGTCAAAATAATAGGGCGAAAAAAGAAATTCAGAAGTTCCAGGAAAATCCTTCTTCAAACCGCATTATATGAAATCAAACATGCCCCAAACACAGATAAAACAATCAATCAATCTACGAAAATAAGCACAACCTGATCCTCCCCAATCAATTCAAGAAGGCGACCTTTGACAATGGGCCCTAGCCGCCCTCCGCTACGCGAGTTAACAAATACCACGATGGGTGCTTCCGGGCACACATCAATCCACCCGCTCCCAGACGAAGAAACCCCCTTCACGGCCTCCGCAGCAGCCCTAGCGCTGGCCACCGGATCCTTGCTCCGCATTGCCTCCACCATAGCCGCACGCAGCCGTCCGGGGATCAAGATCCGCCGCCGAAGATCATCCCAGTCAACCCGCAGCCCGGCCACGATCCCGTACCCCTTGAAAGTCTCTACTATCGACGCCCTCGTTGAAACACCCGCCTGCCTCCCCCCATTCACGCCGTGGATCAGTAGCTCATCCGGGTCGCTCATGAAGAATCGCGACATCCCGGCGACTTTGGCGCTGGAGGTCTCAGCACAGAATTTGAGAATTGGAGAAGAACCTGAATACCACCCAAGTTTATGTAAAAATATTTAAAAAAAGATAGAACGCCGAAACACATAATACTGAGATGTTATTGAGTTACAATAAATTTCTAATAACTCAGTTATTTGGGAGCTCCCAATAATCTATTAATATATTTTGAGGTTCGGCTTTTATCTTTTTTTCTATCGTTCAAAGGATTTGTGAGGTTATTAGTTGTATTAACTCCAATAACAACGACATAACCTTCCAATAACCCCTGTCTTTTCCAAGTTCATAAATTTGGAGGGCATTTACTTAAATAGCACCCCAAAATTCTTGTATTTACATATCTAACTCGTAAAATTTAGTTTTTTACATTTTTACCATCCAAATCTTTCATATCACATAAAAATATCCTTATTTCTTATTTTAAAAGTGAAACGCATCTTCTTATGTCTTCTCATACATAAATAAGGTGACATATATGCAAAAGTTAAAATTTTAAATATTTAATATATGAATATATAGGAGTTGAGTGGTATGTCTGCAAATATTCCTTTATTTATATGCAAGAGTTCATATTTACATAATTACATGTGTACCATTTTAAAATCTAAATATATTTTTCATAATAAAATATATTAGAGTTTTATAATTCATTTAATTGATTTATTTTTTATATTAAAAAATTTCATGTATTTCCATATAAATTTATTATTTTATAAATCAATAAATAAATAAATAATTATAAAATAAAATACTTAGAAGATTAGCATACCTAAACTAAAAGCTTATTAACATTTTAAATTAATCACATATATTACATGGGCTGCTATCAAATTGTTGAGAATTAAATAAAAAAATTATATAATAATTAAGGTGACATTTTAATAAAAAAATTGGAAGGAAGATTTACAAACCTACCTTATCATTGCATGAAAAATGTGTATATTAATTTTTATGAAAATGTTGAGTGTAATAAACATAAAATATAAAGCTTAGGTGTTAGATATGTAAAGGCATAAAAGATGGGTGATATATATGTAAATGTCCCATATTAAAAATGTGATAATATGTAATAACTATGAATTATTAAATGATATAATATTAAATAGTAAAGTTAATAGTTCTTATAATTTTATCCCTTCATTTCTCCAATATTATTAAATAGTATATAATGTGTTCGAATTTAGGAGTGTAAAAGTGTTCTTTGAAGAAATATATCCAGCACAATTTTTCTGTGACATAGTGGTTGAAAGTGTAATCTTCTATGGTGAGACCACGAGTTTGAATTTACATATTGTCATTTGGGCTCATCTTTTCCCAAGAAAAAATTGATGTTTTTCTTTTTGGGCTCTAGTTATATTATTTCACCAACATCAACTCGCCATTCAATACTATTTGAAAAAATATATCAATCTCTCACCCTATTTTATAGTTACCTTTAATAAAACTAAAGCCCTCTATCATGCTGAGCGGATTTAACGTATGTCTGGGGTAGTTGCACCTTATTAAAAAACAGCTGTGAAGCCGCTGAAAAATAATGAAATGTTCAAAAAGCTGCAGTTACTATTATAATTTTATTTTTTATTGAAATAGTCAGGCCACAACTAGAAAGCTGCCGCCACACATAGTCAGGGCAGGTGGGACAATGCAAATTTCAGCGGTAGTTTTTTAAAAAGCTGTCAAAACACATTTTACCCAAACATACAAAATTACGGTGCGGTGCAGAACCATCACTGCACTGCAGCCCCTAACGACCTCTTAGAAGTATAACCATAAACCAATTCATCCATCCTCATGCTTTTATACTCGAGGAAAAGCTCAAAATGGAAGCTAAACTTTTTAAAGTAGAATTTACATACATATACCACACAATTATTATGTATTTAGATATAGAACAACTATGCATTTCATATTTACATTACATGACACTTGAATCTTTAACATAACATCAAAAATATCACAAGCACGATTGAAAAATAAATTTGCATGTTTAACTTTATGACAACAAGAAGTTATAATAAGTGCAAATATCTACCACTGAATGTTAAATATATAAATACATAAGATCTGTCATATGCATGTAAAATTCCAATTTTTTAAATCAATTTTTTTAATATAAAAATGATTATAAAATTGTTGTAAAAAATGAAACTTTTTTTGAAAGCTCCAAGAGGTATTATAAATATTTTATTTATTTAAAAAAATTAGACAGCATTTTTTCATAATTTCCACACTTTGACAAATCTGACTGTAAAAATCTTCTCACCACATAAATTTTTAAAATGCAAAGAATATGTATTAACAAAATGGAAATATAGTTATTAAAGCTGTCAAAAAAAATTGTTCGTAAATCGTCTTCAGTTCATTAAATAGCTCATGTTCGGCGAGCCAATAGCCTTTATTCGATGAAGTTTGAGTTCAAATCATCATAGCACATGGGATCATGTGATTCTACGCTTTCTAATACATAAAAATAGTGAAGATTTAGCTCCAATACCCTACATATATTTTTCTAATTAATTTAAATTAGTCAATTTCAAGTCAAACACGAACAAAAATATGTAAACTGAACTGAACATGAACAAGAATACGTAAATCGAGTCGAACGAGAACACAATATTCACGAGTAATTTCAAACACAAGCCAACTTCGAACATAATTATATTTGAACATATCGAACGCGAGCTAAGCCTAATCGCTTATGCTGACAAGTTTACAGCCCTGATAGGGATGGTCGTGATCCGAAAAAGCAATTTTTTTTTTTAAAAAAAAAAGCCCCAAAGAAGCGCTAGTCACTAATTAAAAAGTTCAATTTAGCCCCTCACCTCATCAAATCTAAAACAATTAAATCCTACCTTCAATTTTATTGCTTCTTTGAATAAAATTTATTAAAAGAAAACATCCCATTAAAACATTTTAAAATTTTCAAAACCAATTTCATTGATTTAAGTTTGTATTAAATAATGAATTTGACCCTTTAAAATAACAAAATGGGCATTTACATATATACCACCCAATTCTTATGTATTTACACATCTAACCCCTAAACTTTGTTTTTTACATTTATAACACCCAAATATTTCATATGACATCTAAAAATACCACTACTTATAACTATTAAAAATGTACTATGCACCTTTTCAACCATAACTAAGTTGGCATCTAAGTAAAAATTAAACCTTAGGTGTTAGATATCTAAATACATAAAAATTGAGTGGGTATGTTTGTAAATCTTTCAGCTAAAAAACAACCACTTGAAAAACTTTCCACCACCAATTTCCAAATAATAAAAAAGCTAAAGTTGACTAAAATGATTAATATCACACAAAAAAAAGCTCTATCATCATTTTTCAAAGCACTGAAGTGCTATGTATGAAAATATGAGAGTATAACTGTGAGAAATGTAAATACATAAGAATTGTGTGCTATTAATGTAAATTTCAACAAAAACAACAAAACCTTGATCCCACTATGTGAGGTCGGCTACATGAATACCTTTTCTCCATTCCGTCCTATTTAGTGACATATTTTCATTTAATTCTAATAAATTAAGATCATTTTTTTTATATAGTATGCCCAAGTCGTCCTAGGTCTACCTCTACATTTCTTAACATACGATGAATCTAAAACATCTACTTTTCTAATCAGATCATCAAATGATCGACGTTTAATGTGACCAAACCATCTAAGTCGACTTTCTCTAATTTTGTTCGTCACTGGACTACACCAACCCTATCACAGATATATTCATTTCGCATTTTGTCTCTAAGTGTAAAGCCACTCATCCACCTAATCACTCATCTCGGCAACACTTAACTTAGTTTTATGTTACTCTTTTAAAGGCCATCATTCAGCGTCATAGAGCATTGCAAGTCTCAACACCATCTTATAAAATTTACTGATATAAATTTTCCAAAGATTAAATTAGTTAAAATGTGATAACGTCAACACGCCTAAAAAATCCATAGTCAGTTTGATAATTTACCCTTCACATTTTTCAAAATATTTAAGAACATTTTTCTTCCATAAAGAAAACAAGTAACCAATCTACCTATAAGGCTATACTACAATGTAAGGCATTTGAACCTCCCAAGCATATAAATCCTAAGCCAAAGCTAAAATCAACTAATACAAAGAAAAAGGGAGTACTGTACTAACCCAATAGTTCTGTATGCTTCAGCTTATTGAAGTTGTGCACCTAAAGCAGCCAATGTTGCACAACACGGCTGACTTCATCATCACCCCAAACCTGCATCAATTACTCAAACAATTACTCAATAGGAATGATACTGACAACATATATTCAATGCAATTCGTATGTATTTACATATCAAGAAACATGTCAAATTAATCCCCTAACTATTTAGATGGTACCATTTTAGTCTCAAAGTTTATAAAAATATCAATATAATCCTTAGATGAAAAGAGTGATTTACTAAATCATAATAATAATAATAAAATGTATACCACACAATTCGTATGTATTTACATATTGAGAAAATGTCAAACTAGTCCTCTGTTTAGATAGTATCATTTTAGTCCCAGAGTTTATACAAGTATCAAATTAGTCCTTAGACGAAAAGAGTAATTTAATCGATAGTAATAATAATAGCACATATATATATATCACACAATTCTTATGTGTTTAAGATATAAAGAAAAGTGTCAAATTAGTCTCCAACTATTTACATGGTATCATTTTAGTCCCAGAGTTCGTAAAAGTGTTAAATTAGTACTTTCTCTGTTTTGATAGGTGAGAAAATAGTACCCAGTTATTCTTTATAGGAAGTATTTCAACCTATAATAAAAAAATTTGAGCATTTAAGAGTTTGTTTGGGGCAGCTGTAGTTTATTGAAAAACAGCTGTGAAACTGCTAAACAGTAATCTGATGCTCAAAATATTGCGGTGGCGGAAAACGCAGATTTTAGAGGCAGCTTTTTGAAAAAGCCGTCAAAACACAGTTTACCCAAACAGACAAAACAGTGGTGCGCCCCAAACGGACCGCCACCGCATTGCCGCCCAAAACGAAACCTAAATCGATATTTTTATCAACATTGGGATTAAAATATCTCCCTCAAAAAGAATCAAGGACCATTTTGACAGTTTTCTCTTTATATATCTAACATGCGACCTTCAATATGTACATTCATAGCACTCAAATCTTTAACATTACATCAAAAATACTACTTTACTAACTCTTTAAAAATCAAATGCGCTGTTTTACGCAAAGCTTTAAAGCACCAAGATGTTATAAATGTAAATATCAAACTTTAGTGGTTAGATATCTAAATCCATAAGAATTGAGTGGTGCATATGTGAATTTCCCCATTAATAAATATCTTCCAATCACTATCTAATTCGTCCATTTTCTATCAAGAAAAGGCTATAAATAGGCAAATAATACTGAGACAGCAACCCGAGTTCACAATTTTATTTTCAGATAGCTGTTACATTTTTTTTATTATTATCATTGTAACCTTTTTGCTTTTGTTTTTGAAATTTGACTGTGATGAGATTGTGACTTTTTTNATTCATAGCACTCAAATCTTTAACATTACATCAAAAATACTACTTTACTAACTCTTTAAAAATCAAATGCGCTGTTTTACGCAAAGCTTTAAAGCACCAAGATGTTATAAATGTAAATATCAAACTTTAGTGGTTAAATATCTAAATCCATAAGAATTGAGTGGTGCATATGTGAATTTCCCCATTAATAAATATCTTCCAATCACTATCTAATTCGTCCATTTTCTATCAAGAAAAGGCTATAAATAGGCAAATAATACTGAGACAGCAACCCGAGTTCACAATTTTATTTTCAGATAGCTGTTACATTTTTTTTATTATTATCATTGTAACCTTTTTGCTTTTGTTTTTGAAATTTGACTGTGATGAGATTGTGACTTTTTTAATTTTTAAGAACTGCTTCCTAATATTTTTTAAAATGAAGAAAAATTTAAAAGATCTGCAATAATTTAAAGAAAAAAAAAGAAATTTTACATGCATACCACACAATTCTGATGCATTTACATATATGACACCTGAAGTTTGATAATTTACATTAATAAAACTGTTATTAAAACCAATTCATGTAAAGGTGTAATTCAGTTTTAAAAAGTTAATGATAGTAGTAGTTTTGGCGTGATGCCAAAGATTTGAGTGATATGTATGTAAATATGAAATGTTTAGACATTAGACATGTAAATCTATGAGAATTGTGGGGTATGTAAGTAAATGCTCCAAAAAAAACTCCCGCATCCCCCCAAAACAGAGTCGGAAACAATATACCATTATGCGGTATAAATACTTCATAGAACGGCAAGACTCAAAAACACAAACAATCATTAACAGAAAAAATTGAATCTCAGAAGTCTACAAAATGCAAATATAACATAAGAAAATTTAGGAACATTTACATGCATACCACTTAATTCCTATACATTTACATATCTTACATTATACTTCCATTTTAACATATATGATAACTTATCTATGCATGAAAAGGTGCATTTCACTTTTTAAAAGTTAAAATAGTGGTATTTTTTATGTGAAATGAAAGATTTCTGCGGTCGAAATGTAATTACATAAAAAATGGGTGGTATATATGTAAATCCCCCTAAAATTTACTAAAAAGGGGAAAGAAATGCAACAAATACTCATAAAAATCAAACCTGTCAATGCTATTCCGCGGCTTGTCTGGCTGATCCATACTGCTCCTCCCCCTCTCCGGCCGATCACCATTCCTTCCAGATTTCTCTCTCCTATCGACACTGTCTCTCGATCTCTCTCTAAGCTCTGTACTTTGCCTGGGTTTCTCAACCTCAATTCCAGGCATAAATTTCTCTCTCCGGTCTGTACTGCTCCTTTTAGGCTCCAATTGATCAGAACTAATTCTGGGTGGATCCAATAGAGCTGAAGTATCTGTAGATTCATTTCTAACAGTACGCGTTTTTTCAACAGCAGAAATGAACTTCTTAAGATGTCTGATGTACTCTGGATAAAGCTCCAAATTACAATGGCGCCCTCCCTTTATCCAAAGAGGCTCATATTTCTCCTTACAAAGCTCCCATAGGCGTTTTCCGTGAGACCAATCCACCACCTCATCAGCAGTACCCTGAAAGATATAAAATAAAAGGGAAATTTACATGCGTACCACAATTTCTTATGGATTTACATATCTGACACTTAAAGTTTGATATTTACACTTATAACAGCTTGGCACGATAAAACTATGCAAAACAAAAGTGCATTCGACTATTAAGAAGTAGTAAAAATGGCAATTTCTATGTGATGTTAAAGATTTGAGTTTCATGAATGTAAATATTAAAGTTTAAGTCTTACATATGTAAATATATTGAAATATATGCAAAAGCCCCAAAATAAAATAGAGCTCCTTCAAATGCTTTGTTGATAGGTAACAAATGATAAGAAAGAAAAACATGAGCTCTTGCATTGATGATTTCAACTTGGGCTTGTTGACCGAGTTACAAAATTTAGAAATTACTCATTATTATTTCGACTTCTATGCCAAAATATGTTTGGGAAAATAAAACGAAGGTGAAGTTGAACCAGATAGAACCGTGGTCAAAATGAGTTTTAACACAAAGGCTTGACTATGGGGTCGGGACGAACAATAAGTGTTTCTAATCCAACATAATTTTCAACTATTCAATGTGGGACTGACAAAGTATTATCGCTTACTTTAACAATCTCCCTGGCATACAACAGATCTACAAATCAGTCATCACTCCCCTCAGAGAGAAGTTTTGTAGCATCATTAAATATCATGCACAAATAGCCCACTCAAGAGTCGCCATTTTTGAAATTTGTTCCCCAATGATAAAAGAGGCCAAGCCTCATGAGAGACACAAAATATATGAAGTACGCAATAGCAATTCAACCATGGGCTCTATTACCATTTATTAGGGCGAGAATATAAAGTTAATACCTCCTATATACAAGGTAAAAGTTAAAACCCCAACACATTTTTCAACTTATCCAACATGGGACCAAGACTAATATTATCACATGCTTTATAAAACATCAAATATTATTATTTTACTATAGAGAAAGAAGGTTTCAGCTATCCTCAAGCTCACCAAATCAATAGGATATATGCATTCTTCATGCAATCTCCCAAAACGTTCACGCAACATTTGAGATCTCAAAAGACACCAAAGCATAAGACCTTGATCACTGTAGAAGTTTCTATAAACCGATAGAATTTGAGATTATTCTAATCACAATTTAGAACTTTCCATGCACAAACTATTTAGTGCCAGCTAGGCAAAAGTAGTCCATAACCATCCACTAATAATCACCACAATTGATGAACATTTCTAACCTAAGATCATAGCCCATCACCCACAACGACAACGACAATGACAACCACAACAAGCCGCTATCATGAATCTTTTTTCTCCATTGTGTTCTATTGAGTGTCATATTCTCATTTAATTCTAACAAAATAAAGATCATTTTTTATACAATATGCCCAAATCTATTTAGGTCTACCTTTGCCTTCTTAACATAAGTCAAATCTAAAATATTTACTCTCCTAATTGGTTCATCAGATGGTCGACGTTTAATGTGACCAAACCATCTAAGACGACTATCTCTAATCTTGGCCCTTGGAGCTATACCAACCCTTTCACGGATACATTCATTTCGCATTTTGTCTCTAAGTGTCAAGCCACCCATCCACCTAAGCATTCTCATCTCAACAACAATTAGCTTAGTTTTATGCTTCTCTTTTAAAGGCCAAAATTCTGTGCCATAAACCATTGAAGGTCTCACCACCATCTTATAAAATTTTTCATTAAGACTAAACGGTACTTTACTATCACTCAATGCATTTTTCGACTTCAAGCAGCCAACTTGAATTCTATTAATAACATCCATCACCCAATCACTATTCACTCTAAATTAGTAATAGTTTTCTTTTCCTAAACCTAAATAGCTGCCAATAAAATAAACATCATAGAGCCTATAGTCTAGCCTTATTAAAAAACTTATCTTCGTATCAAAATGTATAAATAACAGTTAGAGCTTGTGCCTATGAAAAACCTCAACCAAATCATAAAGTTCTCCACAAACAAAAATTAAGAGTTGTCCTTATCTAAAATTTTAAATCTTTTGTTCTAAATGATAATTAAAAAAACTTGCATAAATCAATAAAGCTAGGTGACGCTGGGGCTATCTTGAGCCGGTTCAGCTAGGGATGCAGGGGGGCCAGCCGACCCAGTTGGCTAAGTTAGGGCAGCCGTCCAAGGGAAGGGTCCACCCCCCTCATATTTATTTACTATTATATTTATATATATATATATATATATATATATATATATATATATATATATATATATATATATATATATATATATTATTCTCATTGTTTAGGATTCAATTTTTAGTTTCAGACTTTTCTGTCATTTGCGTCTTTTCCTTTTCTAGAGTTGTATACGGGACAGATGGAGCTCCGACAATATCGTGCTCCTAGGTGGTGTTTATCTCCCACATATTTCCTAGCTTCTTCCCTTCACCTTCTTGTTTCCATCCTTCCTGTGCACCACCTGATCACTGACGCCATCCTTGCACCCCCCCCCCAAGCCACGGGTTGCTCCAGCCACCTACTACTGGTTGTTCTCTAGTTGCATCCCTACGGCCTGTTACTACTAGTTGTTGTCCAGCAACACCCCTACCACCTCCTTGTTGTTGTCGACCCTTCCTACCACCCCCAATCCCCCTATTTCCACTAATTCAACTACAACCCACTACCTTCGTCCTCACCCTAGGTGTCTCTGGTATTTGTGTGTTAATTTTTCAATTGTCAAGGTCTTTGTTTTTAAGCCCTTTTTAATTTCAACACTAATAATTTCATTTTGTTGTGATTCATTTTGTATCAAAGTTAGAATAACCCTAGTCCTATACTAGGGTTTTTAGCATCCACAAATACCCAATCCATCTCCGCCCCCAAAAATTTTTTTCTATCCCCAAATACTCTTTCCACTCCCACAATCAAAACCCTAGCCATGCCACCAATGACATACGTGTTTGAGCCTACTTGTAGAGATTAATGATGGAACTCACAAGAAAATTACTCTCAGTCATGATATGGATAGTCGAATGGGATAAATGGACAAAAATCTAAATCCCTTAGATAGAGAGGAATTTAGTGGTGAGAAAGACAGACCACGATGCTTTGTAATTCATTATCAGAGGAAGCTGAGAGAAAAGGCGACGTATGGAGGACATAAAAATTTCAGAATAAAAATGGATCTAGGGGAGTTTTATGGAGGTATGAATCCAAATGATTTCATCAAATAGTTGTGTTGGTTGAGAGAATTTTCAAGTGCAAACAGGTGCCATAAGACAAGAGAGTGAAGCTTACAATCATCAAACTGAAAAAGTGTTTCCTTATGGAGGGAAATTTTGCAGAGGCAAATAAGAAAAAAATGAAGTTACAAGATTACGAGATGGGAGAAGATGAAGAGGAAATACTTACATCCTCAATACGGTAAAGATAGGTTTCAGAGGCTCCATTACTTACAACAAAGAGACCTATCAGTGGAGGAGTTCAGGACATAATTTGACCAGTTTTAGACGAGAAGTGAGTTAGTCGGGCAAGAACAATATACCATAACCAAATATTTGGGGGCCTGAAGCCCGTTATCAACAACATCAACCCTACTGGTCACTGAGAGATGTACAGACCTTAGCTTTGAAAGTGAAGAAACAACAAAGACAAAGCAGACAACAACCCTCATTGAAGCAACCGCCTACATTTGTAGCTACCAACAAAGCCGCACCTGAAGAAGTTGGGAAGACTTGACAAGGAAGTGAAAAGACAGATCTGAGTGGAAAGAAACACAAAAAGATTAATTTGCTCAGTACAGTGTCTACCATGAGATGTTTTAGGTGCCACGACTATAGAGACATAGCCTCCAGCTATCCCACGAGCCAAGTTGTTTCATTCACGAAGCAAAGCATCGCTGAGGAAGTAGATGAGGGAGCAGAGGAAGATCTGAAGGAGGAACACTGATACGCCTCAATGCCAAAAATCAGCAAACAAACCACGACAAAATAGCAATACATGGGTGGGAAAACACAAAAAAGGTCCGCTCTTACAACAATCAAAGGAAAAATAAGCAAGCTACAAAGATGGTCTACTTTCGAGAGATAGATCGGCTCTCCCACATCCTAAATGTTGCTAGAAACAACAACGAAATAAGAGAAACGCAACAGCCACAAAATAATGCATGAAAATTAAACAAACCCTAGGTTTCCCCTTTATTAAATCCCCATACAGCATTTGAAAACTTTCCTTCTAAACTTCTCTCTAACTCTCCTCAATTTCTCCTCCTAGAATATGTGATTGTCGCCTGAGTGGACCTCACCCCCTCCTTTCCTTCCCCTGCGCCTTGCCCGGATCCCTCCCCTTCTTCCCGCGACCAAAATCTACCCGTCTGTGGGTCGGTTGTTCTGCAATCGGTTGGTCCATATGGACCGGCGCGTCTGTGGGCGTAACATTACTCATCTCCCAAAAAAGTACCTTGTTCTCAAGGTGAAAAGATAGAAACTGCTTATGGATCATCTCATAAGGATCTCATGTCGCTTCATAATTTGGCAGTCTTTTTCACTTAAACAATACCTCCTTCGCTCCCCTTACTCCTCGATGCACTCCCTCGATTTTTAATGATTCCAAAATCACCTCCAAGTTCTCCGTCAGCTTCAGCAGTAGTGTAGATGAGGGTGTGAGATCTTCAATCGCTCGTCTCAACTGGGATACATGGAAGAACGGGTGTAGTGAGGATGATGATGATAACTTCAAACGGTAGGCCACCGCCCCAATGTTTGTCATCACCTCACAAGGCCCAAAGTATCTCAGTGAAAGTTTCTTTCTTCTCCTCCTGAACAATGTTTTCTGTCGGTAGAGCCTCAGCTTCAAGTAGGCCATGTCCCCTAGTTCGAATTGTATCTCTCTCTTATGTTCATCTACTTTCCTCTTCATGATTTGTTAAGCCCTCAGAAAATGCCCCTTGAACTCTGTTAGTATCCTGAACCTCCCCTCTAAGTACTGATCAATGTTGGATATCGGTGTAGTGCTATGCTCATAAAGTATCAAGTGAGGTGAGTCTCGTCCACACAATATCTTGAAAGGGTTGTATGTGCGACGGTGTGGAACAAAGTATTATGCCAATACTTAGCCCATGCAATACACTTAGTCCATAACTTCGGTGTATCAAATACGAAACAACGTAGGTATGTCTCCACACTCTTGTTGACCAAATCTGTCTGCCCATCGATATGGGGATGATATGCGGTGGTCATTTTAAGAATTATCCCTTGCAACCTAAATAACTCTTTTTAGAAGTGGCTGGGAACACCTTATCTCTATATGATACAATCGATTTTAGCACTCCATGCAAACGGACTACTTCCCGGATAAACACCGCCGCGATTGAGACCTCAGTGCAGGGATGTCGTACGGGATTGAAATATGCATACTTAAGCGATTCACGACCACCATAATCACCGTGATCCCTTCTGACTGTGGCAACAGCTCGATAAAATCCATCGTCACTTCTTCCCAAACCTTCTTCGGCAATGCTAATGGTTACAGTAACCTCCTGATGTTGTAGTCAAGTACTTGTGGCGCTGGCACACATCACATGTTGTCACTATGTCCTCCACGCCTCTATGCATCCCACCCAATAAAGCTCTATCGCCAAGCGATTGTAGGTTTTTTGCACCCCTCAATCACCTCTGATCGTACTGTCATAAAACTCTTGTAATAATCTGGGAGTATATTCCGACGACTTGGGCAGCACGAATCACCCCTGGTAAAGCAGCTATTGTCCCCTCAATGCATATCCCGGATACTGTTCGGATCCTGTAGTAATTCAGTCCTTATTTTCCTTGGCTTCTCATCCCTTTTGCTCTCCTGTCTCAATGCCTCCCAATCTAGAACCAAGGGTATCGATAAGGTCGTCAATTGGGGGAATGATGTTTAGGGTTCCTCGAGGGCGAATGGCAAATGATTCTTTACTTCTCAAGATCTCTTGAGTTCTAATTTATGTTTTCTCATTTCTATTTTATTTCTATGTTTGGCTTTACTGGATTTTCTCAATCTAGTCTTCGCTGATGGCTTCCTCCCTTCGTGTTTCGGCTCTCTCTTATAAGGATGTGGTTATTGTTCGTAATCAACATTTGTCTGAAGTATTATTTCCTTCATCTTTTAAACATCAGATGGTGGAGAGTAATTCTTGCAATCTTGCGTTGATTCTTCTTGAAGAGGATGCTCAGATTCTTGTGGAATCGATGAAATTCACTTTAATTGGTAAGTTCGCATTTGCTCATCCTAAACTGGAGATTATACGAAAGTTCTTTTCGAAGTTACGTATATCCGGCCTATGGAAGGTAGGGCTTACTGATGGCAGAAATTTAATGATTAATCTACAAAAGGAAGAAGATTACACTTCCATTTTTTCTAAAAGGTCCTTATTATTGAGAAATGTCATAAAAAGATTCTTAAATGGACCCTTGCATTCAATTCTTTGGAAGAGTCTCCTATTGTGCCTATTTAGATCAGATTTCCTAGTCTAAAACTTCACTTATTAAATCAGAAAATTTTATACTCTCTTGGTAATACATATGGTAAGCCTTTGAAACTTGATGCTGCAACTCTGAACTGCACTAGATCATCTATAGCCCGAGTTCTTGTTGAAAGAGATGTTACGGCTAGTTTTCATGATTCGGTCTGGATTGGAAGTGACATTGATGGGTATTGACAGCCTGTTGAAATGGAGTTTGTTTCTAGTTAGTGCTCTCATTGCAAAATGTTTGGACATTTGATTACTCACTACTTCCATGCTCATCCAGGTTTAAAGGAGAATAAAGGCTCCAAAAACACTATGGTTGGTGACAAAAGTTCTAAGAAAATCTATCATAATAAAGATCCTTCTACTGATAAGATAGAAGAACAAAGTCCTACTTTAGTTATTGCAAATAATGAGTGTGTTCCTTCTTCAGATTTGGTGTTTGTTATGGAGAATGATAATACTACCATGAATCAGAAAAACTTGAATTAGGACATTGAAGAAAGAATATTGGGTAACAAAGAAAATTCTCAGAATCTTGATCCTATCGTGATGACATCTGACATTGTTATAAGGAACAATCCTGTTACTGTAACGAAGGCTTCAATTATAGATGATGGTCTTGTTTTGACAAGATTAGAATTAGAGGAAGATTGGATGATTCAGATCCTCCCGGAAACGCAAGATTAAAAAAACTAGATAACTTATTATATTAATTTTGATGCTCTTGTTACTCAAATTGGTAAAGAATTGGATCTCAATGGTAGACCCTCTTCTTCTAAGAGGTTTACGAGAGGTATGTTGATTAATGATGAAGAATGACATTATTATTTGGAATATCAGAGGAATAGCCAAATCTTTTGCCTCTGACAGATTAAAGAATTTGATTTGTACTTATTAATTAAATTTTTTTGGCATTTTGGAAGCAATGGTTTTTGCTAATAATATTGATAAGTATATGAGAAAGATTGGTTTATTCAATTATTTTGCCAATATCAACAATAAGATGTGGTTCTTATGGAAAGATTGTGTTAAGGCTGATATTCTTATTAATCGTAGGCAGATGCTTCATATTAGAGTTCACATTTATGAGGACTCTTTTCTTCTTTCTATTATTTATGTGGGTTGCACTAAGAAAGATAGGTATGATTTGTGGTTTTTAATCAAATCATTTGATGTCAAGAATGATTCTTGGCTAATGGGAGGACATTTTAATCTTATTACTTCTGCTGTTGAAAAGAAAGGTGGTGTTGCTTCTAATTTTGGTCTTATAGTTGATTTTAATGATATTGTTGGCATCAATTTTTGATGTCATGAGTGTGGGGTGTTCAACTACGCGACTCAGAATAGTTTACGACTCGACCATAATATCTGATAGTTCAGACACTCACCCGAGACCTTTTGGCGCGTGTTGAGGGGCACGTAGCCTAGGTTATTTTGCTAGGCTATGGCTTTCGCTTAAGTGAAGACCAGTCAGCATTTAGCACGTCAGATGACTCTGATCGAGCCAACGAATATTATGTGGCGCGTCACGCGCAATTTTGGCTCGAATTGGCCTGATCGCTTGACGAAGTGGTCCAAATGACACTGGATGATTAAACGGACCCCACCAATGTGTCAGGAACGTCGATTTCACTTATGAAGAATGTTCACTTCGCTACGGCTTCGCGGGCGGGATAAAAATATATGAAATATCGTTTTGGGCACAATCGTCGAAAAAGTGGCACAAACGACCCCAGCGGCGAAATGGACTACGCTAACGCGTCCGAAAGTCGATTTTAGTCAAGAAGGACATCCACTTCCCCACGAGGGCGTGAACGAGTGAAAAATACATGAAGGATAATTATAATATATAAATATTATTATTATAATATAATATAATATAGATAAATTATTATCCTTATAATATAAAAACTCACGCTCCCTCTCTCCCCTTTCGACTGTTCGCGAAAAGCTCCGCCGCCAGCACTCGATTCGCAAAAACCTAGCCCGCCGACACCCTCTCCCTCGCCACTCCTCACGCCACCGGCCTTGCCGCCGGACTTTCTTCCACGCTGGCACTGCTCGACTCCATCCCTTCCTCCTCCGACGAAGTTCGCGCAACCTGCTTCCTCTTTGGCTTGAGACGTTAGCACGCCGTTGGCCGGGCCACTTTATGGCAAAGTCTATGTCGGCCGCCTCGCTCTTACTGCCTCATCTCACGCCTCCCTAGCTCCTATGGTTGAAGTTCTTGCCCTACCTCTCTCAGATCTAGCCCAAAACCGAGGACCGATCTTCCATTTGTTTTACATACGACCGACCCTTGTCTTCCTCACATCGGAAATCTGCCGCACTCCCGCCGGCAAGATCGTGTCAGCGGCTCTCCCTTCTACCTGAAGCTCTGCCTCTAGTGATTCTTCTCCCGCAGCTCGCTCAGTCGGCTCTCCCCCTCACGAAAGAGCCTTCCCGCCGTTTTCCTTGTCGGCTCTAGTTCGCCGCCCCTCGCCGACCTCCTTCCCTTCGAGTCAGCGATCCCGCTGACAACGCTCCTGTCGGTGATGCTGATGACGAGGTCTCCCTTGCAGTGCGACGATCGCACTGCGACATATGGCAGCCCCGACCTTTCTTGAAGGTATATGTTTCGTTTTGCATTTCCATATGCGAAAATCATTTATTTTGGGTACTTCGTATATCTCACAATCTCCTATCTTTTTGTTGTCCTGTGCATGTTCTACGAGGCACACTAGAACATGGATCGGACGCCGGCGAGCTTAGAGCAAGCAAAAAAAATGTGTCTGCAACCGTCACGGGGGTGAGATTCTCTTCCTCCTAGCCAGCCTTAGAAATAGTGGAGTCTAGGCATGTGGGTTCAATCGCCTACACGGGGTGCATGCGCCGGCCTACGTGATGGATCGTTGGTTTTTCTAGAGCCGGTCTTTAGGTTAGGACTTCCTAAGCATGGTCAAACACCCCCTGTAGAGCCAAGTTTCTCCCCTCTTGTTGTGAGCCTTAGCATAAACCCCGATGGGTCGAAGTCTCTCACTCCCCTTGCTTTGGATTCCCAAGCTTTACTTGGAGAAGTTGGGAGGTCGGACTTAGCAAAGCGAGAGAAGCTTTATAGCTGGCTCGCATTGCAAAATCTGGAGGAGTTCGCAAAAAAGGAAAAATTTTGTAGTTATCTTATTTCACGACGCCGTGGAGAGTTTCCCCCTCAGAAATTCGGCGAGAAACTCCCCACATTTCCTCACCAGAGCAAGAGTCAGCGATGCCACACATTCATGGGTCTAAACTTTAGGTTTCTCAGGTGTGGTCGTTAGTACGAGCGTGGCTCGCTATCATATGTGGTCATTTGCATCTCTTTATTTGCATATGCATGTCTTGCACATTACATATTGTATGTCATATATTGGACCGACACTTGCACTTACACTTCGCACCTTGCACTTTGCACCTTGCATTTGCACGTTGCACTTGCACTTGCACCTTGTATCTCGCAATTGCACTTGCACCGGCATCATTTGTGCGATCGGTCGTCCCGGACCGGTCGACACTACTTGTGCCTCGATCGGTCGTCCCGGACCGGTCGACACCACTTGTACCTCAGTCGATCATCCCGAACCGCTCGACTGATCACTTTGGTTCGACCGGCCACACAGCCCAATCGATCGACCACTTGCACCACTGCATGTTATGTGTGTACATATGCATGATTGAATCACCACTCTTCGTGACACCCTTTAAATCCTTCGGATCTTTAGGATGGAGCTGAAATGACGACCCCGTCAATGTCATACTATACCCAGACCTACCCCGCACATAGATACTATATTGACGCACTTTTTGTTAGATGGTGTGGTAGGCTAGAATTTAGGGTGCTTAAGTAGTCTTTTTGATGTCTGGTTATTGTTCTTTGCTGGATTGGTTGCTCTAGTCAGACATCTTTCTTTTGCATTTTGTTTGTGGTGTGATTGCATGTTGCATAAGTGTGGTAGTGTATTATGGCGTTTTTCTGCAGAGTCGTGTTTATTTATGCACACACACACGTACCGTTGTTGGGGGAGCAAGTGATGATTTCTGACCATTTTGCTTGCAAATGTTATTTAGCTCCCCCACTTTTAATGCATGACTCATAATACGTTATTTGCATGTGAGATTTACTGCTGACACTTATTTTCACACAAGATTGAGTATTTTTTATTTTTCTTTTAGAGTCTAGGAGAGTCTTGTACCAGAAATAAGAGTCTTATAAAAGAGTTCTTTTAGAGTCTAGGCACGGGTTCCGAGGCGTTTGGTCGGGGAACCACGTGGAGGGGACCAGAAGCAGATGCTCGTGCCCCGTATCTTAATTCTGTATTTTATATTGATATATAGAATTAGGATCGGGCGTATATATGTGGAGTTTGTCCGCCTTTTTTTCTTTTCTAGGATATCTTGCCGACCCAGCGACACAGGCCTATTTATTATTTTATTTTGCTTGCTTTATTTTTTTGCATCATACTGCATGTCTGCACATTTGCATGTATTTTTCTTGTTTCTTTATGTGGTTTATCTGAGATTTCACGATGGAAAATAAGTTTTTTAGTACTTAAATTCCTAATTTTCTACAAAAATCTTAAATAAAACATTCAAGATGATTAAAATATTCAGGATCTAAAAAATATAACTTTTACATTCCTTCATATATTAATAAAACATCCATAATACTTAAGGATCGCTCTAGATAATTGCACCATATTTGCATGTCCCGAGGAGCCTCCGTGCATCTTCAACCTGACTGGCTCAGCATACATTTTATAATTGATTGTCTAGAGCGTTTAGTATGTTAGAAGGCTCCCCGACCCAGACGGGGTATAAGTCATTTTGTTGACAGCGTTTCCAGTTTTGTAGCTGAACATCTACTTCTCCTTCTTTCTTGAGGCATCCTTGTTATTTCGGCAGGTATAAGTCACACCTCTTGGAGCTCCAGTTTGTAGTCATAGAATAGAGTTTTCTTTCTTTGGCCTTAGGGCCACCGAGGTTCTCGTGGACAACGCAATTAACAAATTGCTTACCGGGGATCTCAGGACGTGTTGGGTCGACTACCTTCAAGAGCAGGTAGACTTAGGAACCTAGTCGTTGTGTATGACGGGCACGTGGTACCCCGACCCAGCTACCTCTATCTTTTAGGATCACTCTACATTCCTCTTGTTGAGCCCCTTTGAGCCCTATCGCTCCTTGACTTCGTTGATATCACCTTGATGACCCGATGTCGATGAGCTGCCACCCATTTGGGATACAACGATTTGACCTCTGCCCTTTGGCCCGGACGTGCTTTGACGTGTTGTGATATCTCCGTCAAGATGATTTAGGTTATTTTGTGGGTCATGTGTGCCAATGAGTCGCTACCCATTCGAGATGTGAGAGACTCACTCTCTGTCTGATGGCTTATAGTGAGCTTTGAAGCATCGGGAATGTTCTCACACGAAATAACCTTCATTTGAGTACATATTGCCCAGGTTCATGATAATCCAAGTGAAACTCCTTTTATCGAGAGTAATCTTGGGTACCCCCCAAGATATAATTAACCAAGTGGGATACGTCCCCTTAGGAGTGCTCTTGACCCCAAAATAGACCCATAGACCTGACTCTCTGGTTTTGAGTAGTCTACGTAGTTATTCTTTCGCGGATATCCGTTTAAGGTGTTTTCAGCTGATCTTGTTTGGGCGGACACTCTTTACCTATCATTGCAGGTTTACCACACGTAGGCTCTCCACGTTTTGTGTTTTCTCTTGTTTGTCATTTTATTGTATATCCCTTCTCATTCGGTACCTCTCTTCTTCGAATCACTGACCTAATTTGGAAGGGAGATTTATTCGAATAAGGGAAGTATGCGACGATCAACAAGCTGGCAACTCCTAAAATAAAAGAGAAAAACGAACAAAAATACATATTTGTTTGGAAGCTGGTCTTTTTTATTTGGGCTTCCAAGGAAATGCTTATACTTGGCATCATGGACAAGTATTTGAACGCTTGGACAGATATGTGGCTAATACTAACTGGATCAATAAATTATTATTTCATAAAATCCTTCACTTGGCTATCTCTGCTTCTGATAAACACCTATTCTTTTAAAATTTGGGGAGAGTCTTACTACTCCTAAATATAGTTTTCGTTTTTACAATATGTGGTTTCTTCATGATAAGTATTATCAATTTCTTCTGGATAATTGGAAATTTGCTACTGGTGGTAAGGCTAGTGTTCAATTATGGTTACTTCAAAAGAACTCAAGAGATGGAACTTGGAGGTTTTTGGGAACCTTCACAAAAAGATTGAAGATATTGAAACTAAAGTAAAAGGTCTGGAGCTTGAATATGCTAATCAGACTATTGGTTGGGATGTTTTATTGGAAGAGCAACAGCAATTGAATCATGCTATTAGCATGGAAGAAAGTTTTTATGCCCAAAAAGCTATTAAATCTCATTTTTTGGATGGTGATTGTAATACTGCCTATTATCATGCGAAGATCAATTTGATTACTAAGATTTGCAAGCATGATGGTAGTATTCCTCTTGACAACAAAGATATTATTGCTGATGGG
Source organism: Phalaenopsis aphrodite (assembly GCA_003013225.1). NCBI lineage: Eukaryota > Viridiplantae > Streptophyta > Magnoliopsida > Asparagales > Orchidaceae > Phalaenopsis > Phalaenopsis aphrodite. The sequence continues at coordinate 1,561,211 of NEWO01000027.1, forward strand.
ATCATATATTTTTCCCATATGTTTTCTTGTGATGATTGTCCACTCTTAAAGATAAACTCTAATCTTATCATGCTCATTTTGAGATTAACAATACTCCTCTTACTAGTGTGACCATTATGGAGGAAATTAAAGACATCTTATTTAGCATGGAGGAAGGAAAGGTTGTTGGTCCTTGTAGTTTCAATGTAGAATTTTATAAGAATGGTTGGGATGTTATTCATTCTCAACTGGTTGAAACTATTCAAGATTTTTTTAAAGGTATTGATTTACCTAAGTATTTTAAGTCCTCTAATATTCTTTTGATTCCTAAGGTGAATAATGTTACCACTTGGGAAGCTTTCAGACCTATTAGTCTTAACTCTGTTGTCACTAAGGTTATCTCTAAAATTTTGGTTATGAGGCTTCAACCTTAGCTTAATGACATTATTAGTCCTAATCAGTCTGCTTTCATTAAAGAAAGAAACATTTGTGACAACGCGCTTGCAGTTCAAGAGCTTCTTTTGGACCTTAATAAGAAAGGTAGAGGGGGTAATGTGATATTCAAAATGGATATCCGTAAAGCTTTTGATTCTATTCAATGGGAATTTATTATTGATACTCTCAAGGCTATTGGTTTCAATAATGACTTTTGTATGCTCATTCATAGGATTCTTAACAACAATTATTATTCTTTACTCATTAATGGCAACAAATGTGGTTACTTCAAAGCTTTTAAGGGCATCAAGCAAGGAGATCTTTTATCTCTTTATCTCTTTATTCTTGGTTTTGATTATTTTTCTAAGAGTTTAAATGAGCTTTATGGTAAATATTCGAGTATGAATTATACTCACAAAGGCAAGATTAGTATCTCTCATTTATGCTATGCCGACGATTAGATTATTTTTTACTAATGCTCACAAAAGGTCTATTATGAGATTATGGAAGCATATTCAGATTTTTCAGGACACGTCGGGTTTGAATTTAACACCTCCAAATGTTCTTTCTATTGCTCTAAACACATTTCTACTAGCCAAAAAAATTGGATTTTAGATACTACTAGTTGTAAGAAGGCCTCTCTTCCTTTGCCTTATTTGGGTTTTACTTTAAGCAAAGGCTTGACGAGTAATGCTCTTTTCTTGAGTCTGTATGACAAAATTCATAAAAGAATATTAAGTTGGGAGAATAAGTTCATCTCTTTTGGTGGAAGAATTACTCTTTTAAAGAGTATTCTCACTTCTCTACCTCTCTATGTTTTACAAGTGATGAATATGCATGTTGGGTTTGTTAAAAGGTTAGAAAAACTCTTTAATAAATTTCTTTGGGAAGGAAAAGAAAAATCTAATATTCATTGGTGTTGTTGGGAGAAACTTTGTAGACCCCTTGACAAGGGTGGTCTTGGTTTTAGAAGCTTAGTTGATTCTATCAAAATCAACTATATGAAATTATGGTATCGTTTCCGGTTAAACAATTCTCTTTGGGCTACTTTGTTGACTGCCAAGTATTGTAAAAGGTAGCACCCTCTATCCATTTCTTATTGCAAACCTGATTCTTTTATTTGGCATGAATGTTGAAAGTGGCAAAGCAAATTGAGGACTTAATTTTTTGGGATATTGGTAAAGGAAATGTTTCTTTCTGGTATGATGATTGGCTTGGCAAAGGTCCTTTAGTGGACTTTTACGGGGGCCCTCAAGACATTAACCTTACAGTTTTTTCTTTTTGGAATATTATTGCTGGAATAGTATTGATTTGATTCAATTGGTTCATCCAATTGATGCTAAATTTATTTCATCTCTTCCTATTACTTGTGATAAGGTTGATGTGCCAAGAATTAAGGATAGCATTGAGGAATCTTATTCTAAAACGTTTGTCAAATCTTTTCAAAGATTTCAGGGGCTTAATCTGAAGTGGATTTGGAATAGTTAAGTGAAGCCTTCTTTTTTTTTTCTGGCGAGTTTTCCATAATTCTATTCCAACTGATGATATTCTAAAATTGAAGGGGCTAAGGCTTCCTTCATGTTGCGTTTTATGCAATTCTAATGAAGAAAGTACTCTACATTTATTTGGTAATTGCAGTTTTACTCATCAAATTTGGGCTCAGGTTATTACTAAACTTCATATCAACAAAAAGTTGTTTCACTTTAATCATTTTTTGGACATTCATAAAGATCGGAATCATCTAGAATCATCATGTGGTTTATTTGGGTTACGAGAAACAATTAAGTTCAACAATGAGCGGCCTAGTATTGCTAAAACTGTTAGTTTGATACTTAATTACTTAAAGAAGAGTCTTCTTCTTACTCATTCCAAAGATTTTGCTAATGGTAAGCAGTTTAGTGTTTTCCAGTCTCTAAAGATTGCAGTTGTGTTAAAGCATAGGTACAATGTTTGAATTCATTGGTGTTGTCCTTTAGCGTCGTTTATTAAGATTAACACTGATAGGAGTTAGAATTCTAATTATGCGGGTGTTGGTGGTGTTTATAGAAATTCTATAGGGATTATTATTTGTTGGATTATGGCAGCTTCTTGTCCTATTTCTTCTTTGGCTGCTGCGATTGTTTTTGGCCTCCTGGTGGCTAGAAAGTTTGGTTGGACTTATATTATTGTTGAAACTGACTCTCTTATACTTTGAAATGTTTGCAGGTTTAAGATAGAACATCATTGGAGTATTAGTCAGCATGTTAAGTTGATTGAACAGTTATCAAATAATTTGGTTATGCAAGGGTCTCATATTAAGCGTGAAGGTAATATGACTTCTAATTGGGCGGCTAAAGTTGGTGCTCGAAGGAATATACTGTTGTTTCTTCTGTGGTGCCTCATGCACTTTTTCAATTGGCCATTTTGGATCTTATTTCTGGTCTTTGATGTTTTGGGTTTTATTGTTGTTTTTGTTTCGTGTTTGTGTGAGTTGTATTTTCTTTTTTTTTTTTTTTTTTGAGGTGGAAGAATCTTAGGTTTTACTTTTTTGTGTGAGTTGTTTAGAGTGTTATAGGTTCCTTCTGTCTCTTATTTTGTATTCTCTTTTTTGTTGAAATAAACTGGGAGCCGTATAATGTTCTTTTATAAAAAAAAGACCGTCAATTGGGGTTCCTCCACCTTTCTCAACAGCGTGTCAGCTTCCTTGTTCTTCAATCTTAGTCGATAGTGAATGTTGAAATCATACCCTAGTAGCTTGGATAACCAAATCTGATGTTTTTCAGTCACCATCTGCTGCACCAAAAGACACTTTAAACTTTAATATTTCACGACAAAAAAATGTCATCCCAACAGGTAGGGTCGTTACTTTTGAATGACCAATACAATTGTCATCAATTCCCACAAATATATTGACTTTATCCTTGCTCTGGCTTTAAGAACCTAACTGAAATAGGCAATCCGCGGATGATCCTGCATGAGTACTACTCCCAATTCGTAGCCTGATACATCCGTCTCCACCACGAATTGTTCACTAAAATCTGGAAGTGTTAATACTGGTACGCTAGTCATGGCCCTCTTCAGTTGTTCAAAGGTTTGCATTGCCACTTCTCCCCATTTGAAATTGTCTTTCTTCAACAGCTCTGTCAGTGGCAATATTATCGTGTCATATGCTCTCACAAACTTCTGGTAGCAGCCGGTGAGACCCAGGAATCCTCTTAATTCCTTCAAATTTCTTGGTAAAGGTCAATCAACCATAGCTTCAATCATAGACAGATCCACTGCTACGTCTGTTCTAGTCACCACATGTTCTAAGTACTCTACCTACAACCGTGCAAAAGTATATTTCTTCAAGTTGGCATACAACTGGTGCTCATTCAATGCCTCCAAGATTGTCCTCAGGTCTCTCACGTGTTGTCTCTGTACGATTGTAGATCAGAATATCATCAATGAAAACTATGATACATTTCCAAAGATAAGGTTGAAAAACCCTATTCATGAGAAATTGAAATGTCGTTGGGGCGTTGGTGAGGCCAAACTGCATCAATAAGGACTTATAACGTCCTTCATGTGTCATGCATGTTGTTTTGTATACATCCGTCGGATTCATCCTGATCCGGTAGTACCCGACTTCAGATCAATTTTTTAAAAAATAACCGCCCCATAAAGCTCATCCAGCAACTCATCAATCACAAGAATAAGAAACTTGTTCAATATTGTTTCCTTGTTCAAAACTCGATAGTCCACGCATAATCTCCAACAAACATCTTTTTTCTTCATCAACAAAACGAGACTGGAAAAATGGCTTACTTGGTCTGATAATCCCATCCTCGAGCACATCTCTGATCAACTTTCATATCTCATCCTTCTGAATTTGGGGTACCTATATGTTCCGACGTTGATGGGAGAATCACCATCCTTCAATGTAATAGCGTGTCTGTGCTCCTCCGAGGGGGTAACCCGCTTAGCTGCTAAAAAACATCAGTAAACTAAAGCAGGAGCTATTGGACCACTTATGGAAACTCTGTCAACTTTGAATCTCGAACATCCTTAATGCTCTACAACTCCATCAAGTAGCACAATCCTGCTCCCCCAAATCGACTTAACCATGGTTTTGAGTGATACCATGATTTTGCATATAAGCTAGTATCTCCTCTCAGCATTACCTTCCTACCCATCACTTGGAACTCTATCATCAAGAACTTCGAATCCACCTTCATCTCTCCAAATGTTCGCAACCAGTTCATCCTCAGAATCACATTTGTGCTACCCAAACCTAAATGAAGGAAGTCTTCCACTACTTGTACTTTTCTCCACATTCTCTGTCCCTATCATGACCGCAAAGCTCCCTGTAATCACCAGTTTCAACCCTAGCTTCTCCACAACTTGATTTAAGATAAAGTTATGTATGGCCCCGTTATTCACCAACACTATAATCGATTGTTCCTTGATCCATCCCCTCAGCCACCTCTACCACATTCAAATACAAATGCTTCTCCTACGTTGCTTCATCTTCTGAGTCCTCACTCTTTCTATCCTTGTCTTAAACTAAAATAACCTGAAGGGCAAGCTCCTTGCAACGATGTCCTGGGGCGTATTTCTCGTCACAGCGGTAACATGATCATATGACTATTTTGTCCTGCACTTCCGAAGTGCAAGGCGCTTGAAATTACCCCCAGAGCGGGGACAGGTACTCTTTTCCTTTGTAGTCTCATTCTGAAATGACACCATCTGGGTTATTCGTGACGTGACTGTCATGGTGCACTTGTAGAATCCCCCGATGTTGTCGCATTTGTTGTTCTTCTTCACCTGTTTCTTATCCTACATTTGGGCGAGCTCCATCATTTCCCTCAATCCACACGATCTCCAAGAATGGATGGCCACTCGTATGTCGAGCTTCAGACCTTTCAAGAAGGTCCCTTCCAAGCCTGCTGCAGAAATCACCTTCACCCTCCCCAACAAAAGCTCAAACTTCTCCATGTACTCCATAACCATCCCTTTTTGAGTCTGAGCATAGAATTGCTCGTGTAGATCTCCTTTCTGAATGGCTTGGAAACATTACAACAAGCAATCCTTAAACCCCTCCCATGAGTATATCGAATACATTGCCTTCATCCACTGGAAGCGTGCTAAAGCATTCCCATCTAAGCATAATCCCGCTACCATGAGCTTCTATTCTTCAATTAAACCATTGATCGCAAAGTATCGCTCCATCTGATACACCCATCCATGTGCATCCTCCCCTTCAAAGATTGACATTTTCAGTTTCCTGACCCTTGCATCTCCACCCCAACTTCCTCTCCCCCCAGAATTTCCCCTAGTGCATCTAGAGTGAAACTCCCTCTTGCGGTCATAGGCATATCCCACTCCTGATTTCCTCCTTCCTCCATCATACTCTTTCGTGCCCCTTCCACCATCCCTCCAATTTTCGGCCCATCCCCCTCCATCGGAAGTCTCCACTCTCTCTCCTCTCAGAATAATGAGGAACACTCTTATAGGTAGATGATGTCTTCTTCGTTTTCTTCTCGATCGATTTCTTTCCCCTTTGACCTAACCAAGGATTCCCTGATTAACCCTTGATTATGGTTTGCAATTAGAACGGTCGGCACAGTCGTGGATTGCATCTCCATGAGCTTTGTCATCATCTCCTGCATTTCCCCTATGCCTTCAAATCCACCATTCATTCAACTTTCAATATAAGAAAAACCGTCCTCCATGGCAGCAAACCTTTCTTCCATTTTGGGTCGAATTTGCTCCACTTCTCCTTCTAGCACACCAACTTTCATTGCTGACATCCCACTAAATAAGGCTCTGATACCAATTTGATAAGCCTTGGCACAAAAATTAGAGAACAAACCACGAAGAAATCGCAATAGATGGATGGAAAAACACAAATAAAGGTTGCTCTTACGATAATCAAAGAAAAAATAAGCAACATTCATAGATGATCTACTTTCAAAAGGTGGATTGGCTCTCTCACACCCTAAACGTAGCTATGAACAATACCAAAAGAAGAAAAATATGGTAGCCACAAAATAATACATGAAAATAAAACAAACCCTAGGTTTCCCCTTTTAATAGAATCCTAATACAGTATTTGAAAATTTTCCTTCTAAACTTCCTTCAAACTCCGCTAAATTTCTCCCTCCTTGAATATGTGATTATGGCCAGAGTGGACCCCAACCCCTTCTTTCCTTCCTCTACGCCACACCCGGGTCCCTACCCTCCTTCCAGCGACCAAAGTCGGCCCAACTGTGGACTAGTTGTGATGCAATCAGCCAGTCCCTCATAGACCGGTCCGTCTGTGGGCGTAACAAATTCCAACTCCAAGGAGATGAGGGAGAAATTCTAGTCATAAGGAGGGTCCTTTAAACTGAGCCAGAGAAGGATCAATCGTGGCTAAGGCACTATTTTTTGCACAAAGTGTACCTTGAAGGGAAATATCTGTAGTCTGATTAATGATGGCGGAAGCTGAGAAAATTTAGTATCCACTCTTAGAAATTAGGATTGGCCACAAAGACGAATACTCAATCTTTCTCCCTTACCTGGTTGAAAAAAGGAAACAAGATACGCATGAATCAACAATGTTAGCTTGAGTTTCCTATTGTAGATCAGCTACACCAGCAAGTGCGGTGCAATGTGGTACCTATGGAAACTTATCATATTTTATTGGGGAGGGCATGACAGTTCGGTCGTAAGACCCAATAATACGGATTTAAGAACACTTATTCATTCAAGAATGATGGAAAATATATAGTTCTTTTGCCTATCAAGGATGCGAGTGGAGTGGAAATCACAAAAGAGTCGATAGCCCAAAGGGTTACCTTCACGCAGTCAATACGAGAGGCCCTAGAAGCAATGGCTTTGGCCCTGAGGAAACTGAAAACTGTGGAGATACTGGCACCCATACAACCCTTGTTATGTGACTTTCAGAACATGATGACCGACGACCTTCCAGAGGGATGGTCACCATTAAGGGACATTCAACAAGTCATAGATCTCATACCTTGATCAATATAGCCAAATCAAAATGCCTATAAATTGAGACCTATGGAGTAAAAAGAATTATAGTGATCGGTACAGGATCTTGTTGTGAGGGGTTTGGCCAGAGAGCACCAACTTGTTTGTTATCTCCACCTTGATGTTACCCAAGAAGGAAAAATCGTGGAAGATGTGCATTGGTGATCGTGTTATCAACAAGATTACTATCAAATGTAGCTTCGCCTTAACACATTTGGACGATCTCTTGGATTAGTTTCAAGATCGACTTGCGCAGCGGGTATCACCAGATCCGAATGAGTCCATGGGACGAGTGGAAGACCGCTTACAAGACCCGGGATGGATTATACAAATGAACAGTCATGCTTTTCAGATTGTCTAATGCGCCGAACACGTCCATGAGATTGATGAATAAAGTGTTTTGAGCTCATACAGGAAGTTCATAGTGGTGTACTTTGATGATATTCTGGTATACAATAGAACTTAGGAAGAGCCCTTCCAGCACTTGAGAACGATCTTCAACTTTTTGCGAACAAGGTTATACTCATCCGAAGAAGTGTCACTTTCTAACAGCACATGTATGTGTTGTGTCTGGTTTAGGCATTTAAATGGATCCCGCAAAGATAAAAGCCAAAGTGAGTTGGATGGCACCAGAGTCCTTTACCGATTAAAGATAGTTTCTGGGGATGACATCATCTACGGAAAATTCTTAAGGAGCTCCAGTAGCATCATAACTCCTTCATCCTTGTTACAACCATCGAACAACCCTTCCCCTTCTAGACTATTTTTTTGTTCCTGAACCAGCCTCCCTCACTGCCGCAGTTTTCACAATCGCCCTTACCACCCAGCACTGCTGCCTACTTGTTGCCCAGCCCCTGGCCCCCCCCCTCCCCCCAACCCTTTTGTTTCCAGCGATCCACAGCCCTCCCAGCTACCTTTACCACCCTCTACCGTTGTTGACCTGTTGTCCAGCTCTCCTCTTGATTTTTCAGATAATTCACAGCCTTTCCAACAGTCCTTACCACACTATGTCGTTGTCAACCTGCTATCCAACCCTCCCCAACACTATTTCCGACCACACACAACCTTTCCAACAACCCCTACTCGCTGCCACTCCTCATACACCGCAGCCGACTAGCACTACTTCCGAACTACTTAGCTAACCACCACCTCCGAATCGACACCTAGTGTGAGTTTATATTGTGTTGTTATTTCCCATATCAGTGTGTTTGTTTGTAACCGCCTATTTGACTTTTTCAGTAACAATACATGTTTCCTCACTATTATTTGGATTAACTCTCGTTTCAAGGCCTCCACATACATAGCATACAATTCTTATGTATTTACATATCTCACACTAAACTTTCAAATTTACATACGTGGCACTCAAATCTGTAATATCACATAAAATAACACTATTAACACGTTTTAAAATTAAAATACATATTTTCATGCATAAGATTAAAGCAACAAAGTGCAATATGTAAATATGAAAGTTTATGTGTGAGATATGTAAATACAAGAATTATGTGCTGTGTATGTAAATTTCCCAAATATATATCAGAAACAAAAATGAATGTCTAAAACACAACATAATCATATCAGAGCAACTACAACTCATGAATATTGAAAAAAACATGCCACAACGTCAAGACGAGAAGAGAAACAGAGAACTCCAACTTACATGTATTATTAACACCGGACAAGTTACACGTGGAACTTTATCAATGTTCTGCAGGAAAAAGCATGTTTGAGAAACAATGAGCAGCGTTTAAACAAACCAAACATCCATAAAATAGAATCAACAAGATCCAATTTATACCTTGTATATGTCAAACCAGTATGAATGCTTCACAGGGTACATTACTCGAAGTCCCGACAAAATGGAGCTGTGAAGAACAACTGCTCTTATATTAGACAATTGAATTGCTAAATCCAGAGTAGGACCGCTGCCCACAGATTGACCATACAAAATAATATTTTCCGCATTGGTCCCATAATTTTCTTCAAGACATTTATAAACTGCCTCAATATCAACATAGGTGTTTTGCTCACTTGGCTGCAAAAAAGAAAATTGCAGATTTAGCATCACCAAAGCAACCTAAATATTGTATATTATAGCACATGTTATTTAAATTAAGCTGCATTTACATATATACCATAAAATTACTATGTATTTATATATCTAACATCTAAATTTTATTTTTTTACATTTATACCACCCAAATCTTTCTATCACATCAAAAATACCACAATTTTAACTTTTAAAAAGTGAAATATACTTTTTCATACAAAGGTAAGATGTATGTAGAAATTAAAGTTTAGGCATTAGATATGTAAATACATAAGAATTGACTGGCATGTAGGTAAATCTTCCTTAAATTAATTGTAAACCTTTCCAGACGATTGGCCATATCCAGAATAATCATACCTGCAGAGATAGATTTTAAAATGAGTATCTTGAACTATTTTAGTTAAACAAAGTAATGAAGATGTTATCAGCCTGCAATCTAAAATAGTCACAAAACTTGCTTCCATAAGAGTTTACCACATGATTCGCATTAATCACTGAAATCTGTTAAAATTTATCTACCAATAAACAAAAAACAACTTAAACCAAAATTATGTGGTTGATGTGCAATACAGATTATGTTGATGTCTGCTCGCACTTGTGATTTTAACTTGCACCCAAAGTAATGCGATATTTATGCTTTCCAATATATTAACCTTGATGATGTTGGATCTCTAACTACCAGAAAGAAGATTACCAGGGACATTAATTGAAATGCACTATTTGAAAATTGCACTCATTTTTTTATATCCACTTCTAGGGTTTTCTCCTTTATCATAGTCACATGCATCCAAATTACAGCTAGAACTAAAACATTTACGATGCTTGCTTCTTCAGGAGTATTTTGCATGAAAGAAGCTTCACATGTTTTAGATTCATCACTTTCTCATATCTTTGCAGTGATGTTATGTTTCCTTTCTACTGAAAAAATAGAACAAAAAAATTAGATGACTAAAACGCCTTCTCCGCAAAACAGAATTCATATCACCTAAATTTGTGCGTCGTAACTGGATTTTTTCTGAACAACCTCATGTTTGGACAGTTGAATGCATGTCTCCATATAGATGATACTTAAAGCACTTCCTGGCTAGAAATATTTTGTGCAGGCCCGATCAGTCATCTTATCCTCCTGTGCTTGCTTCTCACAGGCAACAACTCTTGGCCCTCTAGTCAGCATGCTCTTGCTGCCTAATCCGATGGTTGAATCTTATCTGAAGGGTGTTGTGGGCCCAATACCACTATGTTGTCTCTTCATCCTCAGAGCTAAATCTTAACACTCTGAAACAATAAATAGTGTTTAACTGCACCACATTGCTAATAAACAATTTCAATCCTCCAAGATATTGGATAATGGTGTTCACCAGCTTACATTTCAACATAAATTGCACAATACACCATTTTCATCTTGATATGGTGCGTCACCATTATGGTTATTGGAGGCTTCTTCAGGTTTTCTTCTCTTAAGTCTTCTCTCAAATACGCTAAGTCTTTGTTGTAGTTGGAGGATCTCTCATTGCATGTCTTCCATTATAAGCTGTTAGACGCCTCTTTGTATCTTTTTTTCACGGCAACATGTTACCTCTTTTCTCTCAATTAGAATTTCAGCCATCAAGAAGAGGATGATTTGAGGTTAGGGATAGGATTAGGGATGGAGAGTCTAGAGATGATTATTATAGAGGTATTACGTTAGGTTATGTGAATTTTAGGTTTATGATTAGGAGGAAAATAAATTCTTAAAAATTTAGGCCTTGTCGGGCTCTGTGCTATCAAAATACGCCGTTCCAGAATTCCTAAAATTTTTTCCAGGATTTCACTCGGTAGTGAGATGTGGTGTGGCAATAGAAAGAGAACATTCGAGGTTAGCAGAATTTGGAAAAGGATAGAAAAAGTTCAATGAATGTTCTAGCTCAAAAAAACATAGAGTCACAAAACAATGGTTTCAATGAGGCAGTGCTACCAAGAGAGATCGACTAACTATTCCTGAATAAGCTACAGACACACTACATATAAAATAAAGAGGACATAGCACTCCTTTAGGTAGAAAATCAAAGAACACAATCTCTAAATACATAAAAACAAGTAAAAGTCCAAAAATAAAAAAAAATTTAACAGATACATAGTTCACAAAAAAATAATATTAAATATAATTAAATTAATATAAAAACTAGGGTCCAAATGTCTAGCGGCAACCCCACGCGAAAAATCCCACTAAAGAGATTTTATAGGACAGAATTCTCATCCCGCTCAATCCCGCATGCACTTGAGATGGATCTCGCTCCCAAGTGAATAAAACCTTTATAATGTAAGGTCGACTTAAAATTATCCTTAAGGATACATAGTCCTCTTAGACGAAGCAACATAAAACAGTAAACAAAAAATATTAGATTAAGTTGTGTCTACTATCTTCTCCAACTAAATAGATAAAGATCAATGAAAATCAAGGATGATAAAATCATAGAATGTTGATTGGATTTAACATCATTTCCCTATCTTCCATTTTAAGCTAAAGATGATAAATTTTATCAATCACAAAACTAAAATTGTTGCTACTATACATTTAAGTATTTAGCATCTATCAATTAACATCAATTAAAAGTTCTCTCTCGTTGTCGAGAGGGACAATAAATTGTAAAGACTTAGCGAATAGAAAATATAAAATTAGATCATAAAATGTGGGCAAAATCTCTAGGTAATATATTTATCTAATTGATACTATCTTCTAAAAATTCAACCCAAAACTGTAAACTTCCTTGAAAAAGCAAGGCCTAATTTTTTGGAGTTCACAAAACTATACGATTACTCAAGGTTGTAAGCGTATTATTTATTGATTAATACCTCAAATAAGCATGTTGTCATATGAATAAACACTTCCTATATCATTGATGATTCATCTACATGTTAACATTATCATAGCATATTATGAAATGCACATCATTAGATTAATAAGCACACCCTTATATCTTTCACGCATGAGGATTGAATACAAAATACAACAATAATATGTATGAGCTTTTGCCTAGCCTTAGAAGTAGAAGTTAAAGTAATTTAGACTAAGCTATAGTTTTTTTCATCATTTGTTATTATTTTCTAGATGATAATTGTAAAAGTATTGAGCAGGATTATGATCAAAAGAAAAAATAATATTTTTGAAGCAAAAGCAAAATAAGTAATCGAAGTACTTTAATTTTTCTACCTAATGTTTTTCAATTTTTATGCTCTTATATATATAAATAATGTTATACAAGCTCTGTTGGAAGTGTAAGAAAATAGTTTTAGAGCAAGGTTAGGATATTTTTAAGATATTAAGATTGAGTTTTGGGAACAAAAATGAACTCTAGTAATATACTTGGATTTTTTAAAGAGCATTCATCGAAAATAATAGAGGACATTTTCATTGACAAATAAATTAGCCGCACGATATTCGATCAAAATGTGTTTAATAGTGATGTATAGCATTAAATTAATATTACGACACATCTATAAGCATCACTTGATTGAGGATGTGGATTAACTTCATTTGATAATTTCCTCATAATCATGAGTTAATTAATGATGTATTATTTTGGGATCAGTTGTCTTTAAGTAATACACAATGTTATATTGTAATTTTATGTGTTGTTGAGCTAACTAAAAAATTATTTATTTATATTGAGAAGTTTTTATGAAGAATATGTTAACTCTTTTGTAGGGTGTTCTTAATAAAAAAATTTTCTCAAATAATTATAGTCAGACCCATTATGATTTCTAGATGAAGGGAAATGAAGGCAACAGAGAAACATGGAAATATCCAAATTTGTGAGAGATGTACAAATTTAAAGATAGGATAATTTGATTGAGAATATGTACACTATCAATGAGTTATCGTTGGTTGGAGTTATGGCTACATATGAGTCTGTTGAGGTATATCTGTAAATAATAGCATTGGAAGGTAATGATTTTTTGCACATATCTTAATTTTTTTAGTCAAATATCTTACATATAGGCTATCAAAAAAAGTTTGTTATATGCAAACAGCTCGTGTTAGACTTGTTAATTTGTTCATATTTGAATCGTTTGTTAAGTAAATGAACCAAACACGAATATTTTTTTAAGCTCGAATTATGAATGATTCGAACACAAACAGCCCTTGTTTTATTGTGTTCGGCTCATTTTACCCAAAAAAAGGAATATAACATATATATATATATATATATATATTAAAATATTTATATTTATATTTAAATCATAGCTCGTGTGATCATGTGATTATGTTCATATTACAAAGAATTGATGCAAGTTCAATTCCAACAACCTACATTTATTTTTCTAATTAAATAAACGAGCAATTTAGAGCCGAACAAAAACACGGTGTTCACGAGTAATTTCAAACACCAGCTAATTTCGAACGAGCCGAGCTTGAGCACTCGCTCATGTTCGGCTTATTTATAGCTCTAATAACAACAACACGACCACAAACTCACACTAGGATTTGATCTAGGGGTGGTGCGGGTAGCTATAGTTATTAGGGTTTGGGAAGATGGCAGCAAGGTAGGGAAGATGGCAGCAAGGTAGGGAAGTGGGGCAGAGGTGTGGTTACAGCAAGAAAACAACATGTGTTTGTTGTCCTGAACAGAAGCAACTAGGTAGGGTGGTTGAGCAACCATAAATCAGAAAGGCAAAGGGGTTTCAAGGTGAAAGCAGCGTCGTAAGATGGATGGACAATGGCATAACGGCAAGGCAAAGGGGTTTATGAACAGCGTTAGCAATGTATGATGGTTGGACAGCAGCAAGATAGCAAGGCAAAGGAGTTTCTGGGTGGCGTCAGCAACACGGGATGTCTGGACAGCAACAACAGTTGGTAGGGGTGGTTGGGAATGCTTGAGCCGGTGCATACAAACATTTCTCCTTGTTCTGGGGGTGGCTCCAGCAGGCAGAGAAGAGGATTGGGGAGCTAGAAGTCGCAAAAACTAGGTAAAAATAATGGTTGATTGTTTTCTTGGGGTGACGGTAAGGTAACAGCAAGCTAGATGAAGCGAATGTGATGTAGGAAGGCATGGGAGAAGGGTAGAGAGGATAATCACCACCTCCTGAGCAAGATGCAGCTATAGCACCACTCGACCCTAGTATGCAGCCCTAGAAGAAAAAACCCGAAATGTTGATGAATTTCTCGAACAAAGACACGATAAAATTGAATTCCAAAACCCTAATGCAACCTATATAAAGGACCCTTGAGAAAATAGAGTAATAAGAAAAAAAGCAAAAAAGAGAAGAAAGATTCGTGAATGGGCCCTGTTGCGATGGTGTAAGGACTCGCAGTTCTTGAACCCGAAGCTCCGCTTCATTCTCCCGGAAGTGGGGAAACTTTTACCTCATCTATCGAAGCCTCTATTTCCTCATAGTATGGCGTCAAATCTACCAACTTGAAAGTAGTTGAAATGTTCCAATCACCCAGTAAATCAATCATGTAGTTATTTTCATTCAAAAGCCATCTTGATAAAATAAGTGTTTATCTGGTTTTGGTACAACCTGAGTTGAAACTGCATTCAGATGTAGATTCTCGCAAACTAACTCTCAAGTCATCTAATATGTAATTTGTTTCTCCCACTCTTCATACTTTATTAAGTGTATCTACTAAATAAATTTATCAAGGATGGATCAACTCTGAAATGAAATCTAAGACTGGACAATTTTCAATGGCAACCACTCAAGAGAGACTTCTTTTCTGGAAGGATTTGGATCCCAATGTCACGTGTTTTTTTTTCACAAAACACTTACAAATATTTCAAAGTGGCAGCTCACCGTGCTCGTTCGGTCGTCTGATTGTAGAGGTGTTGTTGAACTTAACTGAATTTTAATAATCATATTATTCTATATAACATTATTGAAGTAGCTCAAAACCTTGTCATCTCTGACATATTAGATTTTTCTGAGCACTGACAACTTAAGAGGAAGATTTTATGTCTGAAAAGACTGAGATTCTCTAATTTGGAGTTGTCATGTGTCTTGTATTAGTTGCTTGAACTTATGACTCAATTGGATAACTAATGTCAGTCATGTTGATGCTCCTCATATGGCCTGTAAAAAGGTAATTCGTGGCACCTCATTCACAAACTCTATTGGAACGTTCATTACCTCAAACTCGATATCTTTTAGTACAACTAATGTGAATCCTGGTGGAGTATCTCTCATGGGCTCAGCTTAAATTGTTGACTTCTTCCTCGTCATTGAAAGATGAGACTCCTCTTTGAAGGTTTCATCCTCTCTTGTGTCCCAGTCCCTTTTCTTTAACTACTCCCTACTCCGTAAAAGAGATCGCTCCTTAGTTGGTAATCAGACACCAGGTGGCCAAAACCATGACACTCGAAGCATTTCTTCGCAAGGATGAATTTAAGAGTACAGGCGATCTCCAGTTTTTTCCACTCTATACAGGTTCCTCCACTGGCTGAGTCGGCTTAGCTGTCTCACTAGTTCTACTCTTGATGATTGATCGTGGGGTTAAACTCTGGTGATATTGTAACTGGTGAAGTCCAAATAACATATCGTTCTTGTAATGTGTGAGTTGGCACTTGTGTTACATCTCCCTTATCAACTTAGACCAAGTAGCAATTTTGTTTTTCCCTTTCCGTTGTCGATGAAGCTATAGATTATACCACCACAGAGATGCATCATCCTTTAACTTAAAGACGATAAGCTTTACCATTTTGTATGGTGGGATGTTATGCACTCAAATATACATTTCACAGCCTAGAGCTGCTCGACAAATTCTTTCGGATTCCTACGACTGCCAAAATCAAATAAATTCACATTTACTTGAAGATCTTGGCTCGTCCTCAGATATTCCCTTCCAAATCATTGAGGTAGTAATTTTCCATCCTTTCGATCTGAAAAATCACTGTTGTTTCTACGGGTGACCCTTCCAGTTTGTTTCTTCTCGAAGGCAACAAGCCTGTGTTGCAGTTGGAGGATTTCTTGCCATATATTTTCCATAGAAATTTATGGGATATCTCTTTACGTATTTCTCATAAACTACATTGTGTCATTTTCTCCCGATCAAGTTTCTGGCAAATCTACACAGTGGCATGACTAGGGTTTATGATTGGAGTTTTTTGGAGGGAGAAAATTTTTGGGGCCTAATTTTGGCAACCCTAGAATGAGAATAGGGTTAAGCTATCTCTGATATCAAATGATACTACTAGAGTGTAACCAAATAACAACAGAAAAAATACATTATTGTTGAATTCAAATAAGGAATTACAACCACATAAAAGGAAATAGGAAATAACAACAAGATACAAACTCACACTAGTATTTGACCTAGGAGTAGTGGGGGCAATTGTTAGGGCTTGGGATGGTAGCAACAAGGTAGGGAATAGTGCAACAGGGTGGTTACAACAAGAAAAAAGCAGGTGCATGCTATCTTGTGTTGCAGCAGTGACGTATGGTAGCTGGATAGTGGCAAATCAGCAAGGCGAAAGGGGTTTATGGGCGGTGACGGCAAAGTAAGATAGTTGGACAACTGCAAGTCAGAAAGGCAAAGGAGTTTCTGGGCGGTGATATCGATACAAGAAGGTTGGACGGCGACAAAGTAGCAAGAAAGGGTGGTAGGGGCAGCTCAAAATGCTGGAAAAGGTACGGACATCAACTCGTGGTCTTAATGGTGGCGGCAGCACGCAAGGAAGAGACTAGGGCGGCCGAAAGTCAAGGAAACTGGGTAAAAACCGCAGTTGGTTGTTTTTGGGGGAGGGCTCTAAGGAGACAGCAAGCTGAATGAAGGAAAGGCGACATCGGAAGAAGGATAGAGAGGATAATCACCATCTCGGAAGTGAGACCTAGAAAGGAAAATTTGAGATTTTGTTGACCTCATTTTGAGGTTATTACTCTTTTCCTTAGGATCCTAGAATCTAGCTCTAGGGGTTCCTATTGACTATCTTAGAAAATTAGTATTGGAATTCATCCCCTTAGAAATTTCAGTCGCCTCCTATTTCTCTTGTGATGTCCCACATTGATGGTCTCAAAACCACCATCATATGGTCGAGTGGTTAAGGACTTTCATGCGGAGACTCAGGGCGAAGTTCCCAATAGGATCTCAAGCCCTAAGAAAACCTCTGCAGGACTTTATCATCATACACACACACATAATGCACAAAATTCACGAAGTTGCACAAGATCAGACTAAAATTGAACTTAAAGGATGGGTGAAAATGCGAACTTCTCCGGACGACCTCCAACGACAAAACGGACCACGCCAACGCGTCCGGAACGCTAAAATTACCTAAAAATGACATTTAATTTTTTACAATCTGACGCACAAATGAAAATGTATGAATCAAATCTTATTCTTGAAATATTAAATATTTTTATATTTATATCATTATTTATAATAATTTTTTTTTATCTTAAACCCTATTTACCCCTTATCCGCACACTTAATTCCCCATTTGACCCATCCTGCGGTTCGATCAGCCACTGGGCTCGTCCCCGTGCGTGCCCTAGATTTCATGGTTCATCCGCGCGACGATCCTCCCCCTCTCGACTCTTCCCCTTCTTCGCGTGGCCGCTTGACCTTTCGGTTCTCCAATTGCAAGGGTCGGGCTGGCCGACCTTCTCCTTCTCGAGATGTTATCGTCTTCGTCTTTATTATGGCGATTCTTTCCTCGTCACTTGATTCGACCACAAAAATGGTAATAAATGTGGTTGTTCCCTCTCATTTCTACATATAAAAAAGTTTCCCATAGCACTATGTTGGGTTGTTGAAAATTTTTTGAGAGAAGGAGAGGCTAAGTTTTTTTTGTTGTTCGAAACTTCAGGAGGAGAGGCTCTGTCGAAATTCCCACTTGGTTAGGTTCTTGTGTGCTGGGAGTTTGAAGTACTCGTTGGTTACTGTTTCTCGAAGCTTTTAGGAAAAGAGGCTTTGTTGAAGTTCTTTCTCGGCTAAGTCCTTGTGTGCTGGGTGTTTGGAAGCTTGGTGCCCTTTTTCTGTGTTTTTTTTTTCTTAAGGAAATCTCAAGCAAGGTACTTCTTTCTTTTCTTCTCTGATTTGTTGCCCTGCTCAACACATGTTGGAAATGTTAAAATAGGGAATGCATACATGAGGCTTTGTTTTGTCTTAACTGGTATTTCGTAATGATATTGATATCAAAGATTAGGCCTTTAATACTTTTATTGGATCTAATTTAGAAGTTCTATGCTGATTAGTTGAAATAACATTTTAGGGAAAGCATGTTTAGATTCATTGTCACATACAAATCTTCTTCTTACACTTCCATTATTTCTATATTTGTATGCTGAAAGCTATAGCCTTCTTTATTTTCTCCTTGCTGAATCAGTTTATTGTTAAAGAAAGAATGATTTTTAGGGGAAAGGATTGCTTGCATTTCTTTTTCTGCTCGAAACACATGGGAAAGGTATGAATATGAACTCTGACAAGCCATTTGCTCATCTAGAATTCATGTTGGAAATAAAACATTGATGTTTTTTATTATTGTTATTTCTATCCAAATAAATGTTCAAAATTCTACCCTGTTTTGGCCCATTCGGTGTGCTCGGTTTTTTGGTTCTTTTGGAATGAATGAATGTTGGAAACAATTCTCTGTTTTTTTCATTTTGTTGGGTTCGGTCCTTGATCTTTTTGGAATGGATTCATGCTGGAAGCATTTTCTCTGTTCTCCCATTTGGTTGGGTTCGGTTCTACCTCTTTTGGAATTGAATTATAGCTGGAGTTATTCTTTTTTCTGTTTTGCCCCTGTGTTGGGCTCAGTTTGCCCCTATGCTCGGCTTGGTTTTCCCCCTTTGGTGGGCTCGGTTTGCCCCTTTGGTGGGCACGGTTTGGCTTCTTTTGGGCTTGTGTTTTGGCTGGAATCCCTTTCTGTTTTAGCCCTTTGATGGGCTCGGTTTGCCCCTTTGCTGGGCACGGTTTGGGTTGGAAGCTCTTCATATAACGTTCCTCATGAGATTTTTTTATTAGTAATCAAGTTTGTCATCCTAAAATTCATGATTTCAATATCTACTTCTATATGGGAATATTTGATATAAATGAATCAATTCACTATCATATCTTGCTCAATAAAATGGTTTCAATCTAGATATTTTATGTCAGTTTGTTCATTCAGTCTTGTATGTATATCAAAGGAATACAATGGTGATATTTGTGGTGGCTTTCCCTTTGTTGTGAAGCTGGTTTGGTGTTTTTTTTTTGTCTGCTTCCCCTACCCATGAGCATCCTAATTGGTTTCTTTGTCTTGTTTGGTTGTTCCTGTTGTCCCTGACCGTGAGCCTTCACCTGTAGCTCTTTTATGTTGAATCTGGTTGGTTTGGGGCTTGGTTTTCTCCTCACTGCCCCTGGTCGTGAGTTTTACTGTGGTGATTCCTTGGTTTGTGACATGGTTGGTTCAGGTGCCCATGGCCGTCAGGCTTTCTCTTTGTTGTGAAGTTGTTTCTTTTTTTGGCCTTACCTGTGAGCCTGTTGAGGATTATTCATGTTCATTTTGCCCCGGTCGTGAGCACTTCTATATTTTCTAAATTGGTGTTACATTTATACAATTGTGAAAAAGCTTTTAACAAGGGGTGGGATTGAATAGGTTTGATATTGGTCTAGTTTTTTAAGATTTAGAAAATTGTCCCTTATGGATTATTCTCCTTTATTTTGTGAAAAATGAAATGCTTTTATAGCTTTATTTTGGGGAATCATGAAGTTGATATAAGTTGGATTTATGAAAGGATTTCAAAGCTTATGAAATTGTTGTTTGGAAAAAGTGTTTGAAGATTCAATATTAAAGATTGGAGAACATAAATACTGTATTTGGGTTCAGGCTTGGGTGTGTGAGTACATATAGGTGGTGAAGCCATGGGTACAGTTATTACATTAGTTTTGGGTCTATTTCAACCTGTTCGAAACAAAATTTGGAGAGGATACCCTTCTTAGGTTGATCCAATCATAAAAAAAAATTTGAGAAAATGATATCCTCTGGATTGATTCATGGATCTTGGGCTCTCTTTTTCAGATCTTTTTGTCACAGTTTTGAGGGTTGCTTCCCCTTTATCCTTTCGGTCTTTTGGGTGAATCAATTCTTCTTCTCTCTCATCCCCATTTTTATTTTTTTTTCTTGCTTCTTGGTTCGGTTTTCTGTGCTTATGTCTGACACATAAGTGTTCATATATAGTCTTTTGTTATATATGAAACCATCAAGCAAGGTCGCAAGTAGGTCGGTTTTATTTTGGGGCTTAGTGTCACGCTCCGCCACATTCGAGAAATCGTCGAGACGAACACAGGATGGAAGATTCTAGAGAAGGTCAGAATATGAGGAGTCATCAAAGGGGCTCTAGAAGATTCCACCACATTCAGGAGAGAGCAAGAAGGAAAAGCTCTAAAGAGGATCTAAGAATAACCTAGAATGTTCTAGAGTTATTTATGTACATTAAGATAGTCTAAGAGATAGAATATTATATTGTAATCTAGAAGCTTCTCTTGGACATTGTATAGTCCCACATTGACTAGATGAAAGGCCAAAGGCATGGAGGAGGCTATAAATAGGAGCTCCTCCCCTCATTTGTAATTACCCAAGCATTGAATCAAAGCATTCTAGTATTCAATTGCAAAGTATTCCTTTCTCTTTATTTTTCTTCTTAACAGTGCTTGGGGATCCTAAGTCCAGTGTTGTGAGTGATAAGGCTGATTTAGTGCTAAGAAAGAGCGCTAAAGCCGCACGGGTGACTTGAGGAAAGTTAGTCCGTGACAGTTGGTATCAAAGCTTTGGTTCGAGGGAATGGCGAA